>PJEM01008315.1:0-37432 GCA_004023845.1 Helogale parvula
TCATCTGCGAAAAGTGAAAGTTTGACTTCTTCTTTGCCAATTCTGATGCCTTTTATTTCCTTTTGTTGTCTGATTGCTGATGCTAGGACTTCCAGCACTATGTTAAACAGCAGTGGTGAGAGTGGACACCCCTGCCGTGTTCCTGATCTCAGGGGGAAAGCTCTCAGTTTTTCCCCATTGAGGATAATATTGGCTGTGGTGGTCTTATATCTGAATAATTGTTTCTTCTCAGTATCACTGAGTTTTAGTTCAGTGCTCCTTGTGTCATTATTAGTTTTGGAAAGTGAAGACCAAGAGATAGTCCAGACAAACATAAGACATCTAGATACATATTGATTTCCCTGTGGATGGATTAGGGGAATAGGATCATAATCTCATTGGGGGTTTAATATTACTATAGTATTTGATGTAGAGGGCCATGAATCAAAACTAAAATTATAATCATGATCATAATTTTTTCAAGATTTATAGAGGAAGAGTGTATTCCTTCCTCTTACAGATTCTTCTCATAGACTAACTAGAAAATTGGTTAGCAGGGAGTGACCTTAGTTGCCCACCAAATGTTTCTTTCCTATTACTTCTTCGCTAAAATACTCTGATTTTATTTGAGGTAGCAGCATAGCAGGCCTACGTAATAGGTCTTAATTGATGTTAGCCAATCATGACTATTATTTTCCCAGTTTTCTCAGTTTCCTTTGTAGTTTGGGGGTGGCCATGTCACTCACTTAGGAGACTGAAATCTATGCATAATTCTCCTGGAAGCTGAGCATAGGCAGTTTTGGAAAATACATGCCTTGGCTCCTTCCTCTTTTTTCTGAGTTGGGTGTTATTCCTGAAGCTTTTAGAAGCCATTTGTGACTTTAGGGGAAAGGCCTAGTGAATTACAAGGGCACTGATCTGTATAGATGAGCTAAAAAATAAATAGATAGATAAATGAATAATAAATAAATAAATCTGTGATTTGAGAGAATTAAGTGTAATTAAGTCCACTGTGTGTCAGGTTTTTCTTTTACATACAACTGAACACATTCTTAATAGGTATTTAACAGTTTAAGGGCTGTGTATTTTTGTCACTCTTTTGTGAACCATGGTATAAGATGCACAAAGGAAAGATTAATTACAATTTACATAGACACTCTATTGTTTCACCCAATTTTAATTATGTCACTATCATGTCATATCATATTAGCATATCATTATCATATTTCACATTGTTCTTGCTTCCATATGTACCATGTTTTGTTATGTGCCTACACCACTAGAATGTAAAGCTTCAGAGCACAGACTTTGTTGGTCCTGTTCACTGTTGCACCCCGACATCACAGAAGAGTGCCTAGTGTACAGTAAATATGATGCTATAGTATCTTGTTGGTGCAACAAATTCGTTCTGCAGCCATGATGAAGCAGAAACTAAAACTCAATGTGTAACAGAAATATATATGGGGCACCTGGGTGGTTCAGTCAGTTAAGCATCCGACTTTGGCTCAGGTCATGATCTCACTGTTCATGGGTTCAAGCCCTGTGTCGGGCTCTGTGCTGACAGCTCAGAGCCTGGATCCCACTTCAGATTCTGTGTCTTTCTCTCTCTATCTGTTCCTTCCCTGCTTGCACTCTCTCTCTCTCTCTCAGAAATAAATAAACGTTAAAAAAAAGTAAACCAGAAATATTTGGCCATCAACTTGTAGAGTCAGAAATTCCACTTTCAAAGAGTACATACTCAAAGGGAAAAGGTTTGGTTCAGGTCAGAAGAGGAACATAGTAGAAAGCTGGGACTGGAGAAAAAGCTGTATAAGTAGCAGAATCTTCCAAGTGAGAAGGTGAAATATCCAAAATCTTCTGGGGATGGACTCACAGATGAGCTATGCTCAATATTAGTCACTGGTCTTTTGGAAAGTTTCCTGTTTATCAGACATGGGTAACTATATAAACACTTTGATCAGAAAGTGGCTGTGAGTAAAGAGATAGCAAAACCTTTAATTCCTTCTATATGAGAATTTGACCTTCAGTGAAATTAACTTTTAGTTCTTTAGGTAACTTCTGTTAACTTTCTAGTTCTCTGAAAACCTGATAAAGATAAAAAGTCAACTATGGTACTAGACAACCTTGCTTATGGTATAAACGCCCTTTATTGGTGGGCTGACTAGGTGGCTCAGTGAGTTAAGCCCCTGACTCATGATTGTGGCTCAGGTTATAATCTCATTGTTCATGGGTGTGAGTCCCACATCGGACTCTGTGCTGAGATCACAGAGCTTATTTGGGATACTCTCTCTCTCTCTCTCTCTGTCTCTCTCTCTCTTTCTCTCTCTCTCTGCCCCTCCCCCAATAGTGCTTGCTCTCTCTCAAAAAAATAAACTTAAAACCCACCCTTTATTGGTAAATTTTCTTTGTAATAGGATAAATTATAAATGAACTACAAATACCTGATGATAAGCCCATCCATATTCTGGGCTTTGGTGAATGTGAAGACTCTATTTAAAAAAGGTTTTTTTAATATTTTATTTTTGAAAGAAGGAGAGAGAGACAGAGCATGAGGAGAGGAGAGGCAGAGAGAGAGAGAGAGAAAGAATCTGAAGTGGGTTTCTCTGTGCTCTGAGCTGTTAGCACAGAGCCTGACACAGGGCTTGAACCCACAAACTACAAGATCATGAGCTGAACTGAAGTTGGACACTTAAATGACTGAGCCACCCAGACGCCTCTGAATGTGATGACTCTTAATGGTGCACATCCCTTACAGGAATCCTGAAAAATATTCCTGTGGTAGAGGTTCAGAGGAAAAAAGCCTTGCACACTGCTGAAAGGGAGTACCATCCTCATGCACACGGACGGAACAAAACGGAGGACATCTAGATGGCCACGTGGACCACAACACACAGCCGTAAGGATTGCCACAAAGAAAAACACCCAATGCTGCCCTTCACCACACAACAGCAGTATATTCTTTTAGTTATTGTGGCTCTAGAATATTTTCTAATATTTGGAAAGTCAAGTATTCCTGAAGAAAAGTTTAATAAAACATTATTGTCCAGATGATGGTGAAACATTTCCCCCAAACACTTATTCTGTAAGCCCTTTCTTCTTCCACATCTAGGACTCCTGCTGAAAATTATCTTCCCCCGCAGACTGGCTGAGTCTCTTGTGTCTTCAGTCATGTTTGCCAAATCACATTGGTGATCTCTATCCATGTTGGCAGAGATGGGGTTTAAAATTTCCCTAACTTAACTAATTCACTTAACTTCACTCTGACTCAATTGATAATTTAGAGCTCCAAGTTTTTTTCTCATCAATATCTTACTGTCCTTTGACATAATGTTTAACATACTGTTAAATTTTTTTTTTTTGTAATCAAAGGCCCCTGTAGGGGTTACTGTGCCATGTAGATGACCTAGATAACGTGCTCAGGCTTTCTCCTATTCCAGGAACTCGGTGGACCATATGGCCAGATATACTTGGCTCCTGGTTTTCAGTTTGCAGTTTGTAGGTCATGAAATCAGTTCAGTGGATCAAAACCAAGGTTTGTTTGTTAAGAATATAATGTAATAGAACAGAAAATAGGAGGTGACCTAGCATGTAGTGAGGGTAGATACTGTCCTGTGAAACTTTATTTCAGTCATACCATGCACATATATGCATTGTTATGGACTGAATTGTGTCCCTTTAAAATTTATATGTTGAAGTCCTAACCCCCAGTACCTTACTTAGAATGTGACTGTTTTTGGACATAGGGCCTTTAAGGAGCTAATTAAGGTTAAATGACGTCTTAAGGGTAAGGCTCTAATACAGTAAGACTGGTGTCTTTTTTAAAAAAATTAATGTTTATTTTTGAGAGAGAGAATGATAGAGAGAGCACAAGCAGGGAAGGGACAGAAAGAGAGAGCGAGACACAGAATTTGAAGCAGACTTCAGGCTCTGAGCTGTCAGCACAGAGCTCAATGTGCGACTCGAACTCAGGAACCTCGAGATCATGACCTGAGCCAAAGTCAGACGCTTGACCGACTGAGCCACCCAGGCACCCTAAGACTGGTGTCTTTATAAAAAGAGGAAGAGAGGAGCCCCTGGGTGCCTCAGTCAGTTAAGCGTCTGACTTCAGCTCAGGTCATGATCTCATGGTTTGTGGGTTCAAGCCTTGCATTAGGCTCTGTGCTGACAGTTAGCTCAGAACCTGGAGCCTGTCTTCAGATTCTGTGTCTCCCTCTCTCTCTGACCCTCCCCTGCTCATGCTGCCTCTCTCTTTCTCAAAAATAAATAAAAACATTTAAAAATTTTAAAAAGAGGAAGAGATACCAGGAATGTGTGTACACAGGAGAAAGGCCATGTGAGGGCGCAATAAGACAGTAGCTATTTGTAAGCCAAGGAGAGGCCTCAGGAGAAATCAAACCTGCTGACACATTGACCTTAGACTTCCAGCCTTTAGAACTATGAGAAAATTAACTTCTGACATTTAAGTTACACAGTACACTGTATTGTATTTTATTACAGCAGCCCAGCAGACTAATGCTCACATACATATTTGCTGTACTGGGCCACATGTAAAGAGCTTTTGTAGAAGTAATTTGTGGTCAAAGGTGTTTAAAATCTAGGCCTGAATCAGGTTAGTCTCAAAGTTGTATTTAATAAAGATAGTGACTTAGTATCTGTCAAATTCCCTTTATTAGTTGTACCCCTGACTAAGTTTGTTCTTACAGGATTCTGGCTATGATAATGTTAGCTCTTCCCATACATTTTATATTCATATTACTTTATATTTGAAATGGAAAAAAGCCCTGCGGGGTGGGGTGGGGATTGAGGCATTTGTGAGTATCACATGGCTGTCTCGTGTTTTATATCTACATTAAAAATGCTATTCTTTATGAATATAAAGCAACGCATGCTCATTGAGATAAGGTCACATTAGTGTCACGTCCCTGAAGGTAGTGATTTTGGGGTTCTGCAAGTGTCTCCCCTAACGTACAACCGAGTATTTCTTGAGCCTTAAGTGACAAAGTTGCTGATAGAGATTCACGCATCGTGGACAGAAAAGACTGCTTCTCAGGGCTGTCTCAGGCGGAGAAAGATGTGCTGCGTGAAACAAAAATAAAACTCCTCCTAGTGTGTTTGGGAGCAAAGCCTGGCCTTGTTGGCCGGCAGGTGAAAGATGGGTCTTTTGGAGATTTCGCTTTTATTCCCACCTGTGATGGTGTCCGGGCAGAGGAGACTTTGCTTCCAGAACTTTAACACCGTTCTTGTCTGACTGGTGGGCTCCACTTCCCACCACTGCTTTCCTTTCATGGATGGACTCCACTCCTAGGAGTCTCTGCTGGATGAGCCCTGAATCCTGTGCTCTCTTTTCCAGAGGAGCAACTTTCCTCCTCCCTCCCCACCCCTCAGATCTGTGGTCAGTGTTGTAGTCCGCTTAGGCTGAATACCAGAGCCTGGGTAGTTTCTAAACAGCAGAGATTTATTACTCATAGTTCTGGAGGCGGGGAAGTCCAAGATCAAGAAATTGGCAGAGTCAGTATCTGGTGAGAACCTGCTTTCTGGCTCATAGATGGCTGTCTTCTCCCCATGTCCTCGTGTGGCAGAAAGGGAGATGAAACTCTCTGGAGTCTTTTTCATAAAAACCCTAATCCCATTCATTTGGGCTGAATCTCCTCCCAAACACCCCACCTCCAAATACCATTGCACTGGGGATTAGGTTTTCAAGGAGGACACATTCAGTCTGTAGCGGCCAGTTTGTGGAACAGCCTGACTACTTCTCATGATGGTTTCCTCCTCTACTGCCTCCAGGTCTGAGTTTTTCAGGCAAATACTTTAAATGAGGCAGCAGTGGGTTTTAGGTTTGGCTATTCTGTTGATTGACCAGTATGGATGTACTGAGATATTTGTTGAGAATGATATGATTGTTTGTAACTGTTGCTGAAGTTTTTCAGCCTTTAAACTATGGACTGGAAAAATGTAAGTTAATCCACATGAGCTACAAACTTGTTCTTGGTTACTAATGCATTCAGTTCAACTCCCCTGGGAGGAAAAAGTGGGCAAGGGTGTTCTCCTAACAGATTATATCAAAATATTGAGTGACATAAAATTGTAGCCTTTTAAAGCTCCAGCTCTCTTCCTTTTGAAATGCTTACATCTTTAGATTATTTGGATGCATTTCTTCTGAAACAGAAAAATGCTTAAGATACAAGTTGGTTTTAACAAATCATTGATTTGTCAAATTATTAATATTGATATGTAACTAACAGAAAGAACAACATTATAAATACCAACACATTGGGGTACTTGGGTGGTTCAGTTGACTGGTTAGTGTCCAACTCCTTATTTTGGCTCAGGTCATGTTGTTACTGTTTGTGAGTCTGAGCCCTGCATTGGGCTCTGTGCTGACAGTGTAGAGCCTGCTTGGGATTCTCTCTGTTTCTCTCTCTTTCTCTTTCTTTCCCTCTCTCAAAAATAAATAAACAAACTTAAGAAAACTAAATGCTAACAAATTAAGGCTATTAATCTGATACATGTCCTGATAGCTACATAGAACAGATTAATAGATTTGGTAGAGTTACATTTTCCAACCTATTCAGTCTGGCAAGCAACAATGTCTAAAACTGGAATCACACTGAGTTACATTTGATATTCATGGCCTTAGCTTTGACTGAGGATCTCTGAAAGAAACCCACATTCTAGAGGGTTGTTGACTATATTGTCTACCACTCTCAGGGTTCTGCTGGGAAAAATGTTTTCAGAAATGACTTTTGAGAAGACCTTTGTTTTTCCTAAAACACTGAGAGTATTTTCTCATGAAACATGAAAACCATGTGCCATGTGTCTAGAATTATTTCTTTTTTGTCCTTTAATGTTCATGAAGCTTAGAATTCAATTGCTAGCCTTAATTTTTACTGTATAGATCCTGATGCTATGGTTAAGGATATAATACATATCTTCTGGATGCAATATCATACTACATTTTAATATATTAAATACATATCATCATATGTATTTATTATTTTATTTTCCTGCTTTGCTTTCTTGCTTAATTTGTATTTTTCTTTGTTTGGATTTGAAAGTATATATATTTATTTACATTTTACTGTTTTATTGTATGTAATTTGTGGAGGTGTTTAAAATATGTTAATTATGGTGGGGTAGAAATAATAATATAACCTAGTGATAATTTATTTGTAAGTATCTGTTGGACCGGCGGTAATTTATTTGATACGTATCTACTGAAATAGTTTATATGAATAGCACGGTTATAGATGCAAAATATCTGCCACAGGTAACTTTTGCTTCTAATAAATTAGCGTCTAGTAACGAGAAATGGATATGAAGCAGACGCTTTGTGAACCAAAATAGACAATAGTATATAGGTAGCAAGTTGAAGAGGTGATCAGAAGAAGGGCAGGTAAGCAAAACCTCTAAGATTGTCTAAACCATATGGCATTGAATTCAGATCTCCTGTCCTGCTGATAGTGGAAGGTGGTAAATCTTTGTGCTTTCGTTGTTATTGTTTTAGTATGTGTGCTGTCTTAACTTTGAACCTTGTCTGTATAGTTTTCAGGTGGTTTTCATTTTTAAAACGTGCAAGTAACATTGGGATGTGGTCGAGTGGTAAGGGTGATATTAGATTTTCAGAGCACAAGAGCATAGTAGAGTGCTGCTTCGTAATCCCCCTTCACAACCAATGCCATGCTTCCTTTGATGCATGTAGTCCTGTTATTATTAAATACTAATTGTAAAAATCAATTTATTGGTTGGTAAATAAGTTTTTTAACAAAGAAACTTTATTATTTACTCTTGAAGGAAACAATGTAAAAGAATATAAAAGGTAGAATGTAGCTTTTAAAATATAAAATAAAGACCCATGGTTTTAATATTAAAATAACTGAAATATAAGTCATACTGACTCTGATACAAAAAATTTCCCCCGAAAATATGGCTAAGTTAGGGCTCCTTATGCCTAGTTTATAATAAAGAAATATTCAGGTTGATTAGTTTCAGATGAAGATAAGCTTTTATTTTCATTTATTTATTTTATTTCCTTTTTAAAAGTTTATTTAGAAAGAGAGGCAGCACAAGCAGGGGAGGGGCAGAGAGAGAGGGAGAGAGAGAGAGAGAGACCTCAAGCAGGCTCTGTGCTGCCAGCTGTGGAACCCAACCCGGGGCTGGAACCCATGGACCATGAGGTCATGACCTGAGCCAGAACCAAACATGACGTACCTAACCCACTGAGCCACCCAGGTGCCCCTGAAGATAAGATTCTGAAGCAAAACATAATTTTTGTGTTAGTCTTATTATTAATTATTATTATTGTGTTTTAAGGTTTATTTATTTATTGAGAGAGAGAAGGAGAGAGAGAGAGAGAGCGAGAGAGCGAGCATGAGTGGGGGAGGAGAAATGAGAGAGGGAGACAGAGAATCTTAAGCCAGCTCTGCGCTGTCATACGAAACCCAATGTGGAGCTTGAACTCACAAACCCTGAGATCACGACCCAACCAAAATCAAGAGTGGGGCACTTAACTGGCTGAGCCCCCTGGGTGCCTCGCATGTTAATTTTAAAACACTCACAATGGTACAGGTCATTGGAAAAAACTAAAGATATTTAACTGCCCTCTCTGTTAAGATCTAACACTGAGGATTGTTTTTCCAAAGAACATAATGCAAGTGGCTTTTCAAAATAAATTTTTGTTTGATGATGTCTTCTGATGTACTCTTTTATCTATTTAATTTCTGAATAGGTCAGGCTTTGGAAAATAAATAACAGTGATGACAGATTCTTTCTTATTCATGAATTATTGTGACCTGGCTTGGAAAATGTTAATACATACCATTTATATGATCTTTCAAATGCCTCTGCATAATGTTCATAATACATTTAGTGAATTATTCAGATGAGTTCATTAACAAGCCATTTAGACACCAAAGATCCAAGCCAGCTCAATATAATGATGTACTCCATTGCTCGGTTTCTCAGTTATTTCATTTACTTTCCTTATGCACAGAATGCTGATGTAAGCCTCCTTGTGAGAATAACTGTAAGTTGTACACATACATCTGCACTACACCTGCATCAGCAAAGCCAGTGTCGGTTCCACAAAGCACTCTGTAACTGATGGCTTTCTCCAGGAAGACTTACCGTTCTTCCTCTAATTCAAACAGATGAGTAAAAATGCCTCTACATAAAAGCCAATGATCCTCAGTATGAAGTAGGGGTTTGTATTGACAGACTTCTTCATAAAACTGAGAAAGAAGTTGGGAATCCAGTGCTCCATTCTTAACATGACTGATGATTTTAGTAGATTTTCTTCTGGAGCCTGTATCAGTTTGAATCCTGGCTCGATTAAGCAGGACTTCATCTCATTAGCAAGATAAATTTGGGCAAGTTAACATTGTTTGTAAATAAGTTATTTCATCTGTAAAATAGTGATAATAATAGTATCTAGCCCAAAGAGTTGCTGAGAAGATTCCATATATTGGTAAACGTTAAACTCTTGGACTAGTATCTGGCATATTGTGAGTGTTGTGTAAGTGTTTGTAGTTGTTGTTGCTTTTACTTTTTCTTAAAATTCAGTGTCTTATAGACTGAATTGTGTCCTCATAAATTCATTATGTTGAAGACCAAACCTGAAAGTGTGACTGTATTTGGAGACAGGTCCTTCATGAAGATAAAGGTTAAGTGAGGTTATAAGAATGTGACCTTATGCCAAGAGAACTGGTATCTTTATAAGAGGAAGAGATGCAAGAAATCTCTCTCTCTCTCTTAATCCTTCCAAACACAGAGAAGAGGCCATGTGAGGACATGTTGAGGAGACTATCATGAAGTCAGAAAGAGAGCTCTCACCAGAAACTGAATTTGCTGGCATCTTGATCATGGATTTTTAGGATCCAGACTTTGAGAAAATAAATTTCTGTTGTTTAAGCCACTCATTTTGTGGTATTTTATTATGGCAGCCATAGCAGACTAATGCACTGGGTCGACTCTCCAGGTTAAAGTTTCCCTGCGTATACAACAGTGAGTAGATTTCTTTCAGAAGTGACATTTCAACATATCAAAGCAAATGATACACATGTGCTTACGGAAATATACCATTATGAATCAATATGTGCAGTCAATATCATTTGAAAGTTCCTTTTTTTGAAATAGCTATGGCAAAAATTCAATTATCATACATTTGATTCAGTCACTGAATGAACGGCATAGTACTATTGCCATTTAAGTTGTTTGGATAGGTAAATTTCACAGGCTTTTCGGAACATCTATCATTTAAAACATAGTCTGTTCTAATTTATCTATAGTTTATTGTAAATCACAGTTTTTGTAATGGTTTGTTTACATTACATGTTGCATTTTTTCTCTTCAACTATATATTAAATATTTTGGAGTATGAGCCATATTTATTTTTCATTATATGTTACATTAGAGTTGTAAAGAGAGTTAGTGATTGTGATGTCAATGAGTTTATTTTATGGTTAAAACATTACGCCCATGAAGCATACCTAATTCACATGAGATGACAGGACCATTAAGATTAGACCATTTGTCTTTACCTTATAATATTTTTGCATTTCTTATGGAACTGGCACAATAATATGCACAGAATTAGTATTTAATACATTTTGGTCATTTATAAAGGAATTATTTTCTGGGGACCCTGCATGTTTTGAGTACTGAGTCAAGAACGGAAAGTACAAGGTAAGTTAGCAATGTTCCTTTCTTTTGGACAAGTGTCATGCTTTAAATTGATGACAGTTTTAGCGATGTTACTATAAGGATATTCATAAATACAGCTGACTTTAATTCTTCATGTTAGAGTTTATGCATTTTTACTCATATTTTATTCACCCTGCAGCATTTTATGGGTGATGAATTGGTGGAAAGTGATCTCACTTATATACACTTTCTACAAGTTATTGATTTATTTGGCCACCGGTACAGAAAATTAACAGGAGCAAATTGGAGACACTGAGCAATAGAGGAATATTTCTCAAATCAGCTTTTTCATGGCACATCAGCTCACTAATCTTGTACACGTCTTCTGCTGAGCCCCTCTACAAATGTAGAATCTTTTTAGAGCTAAAGTAATAGCTAAATTCTTCCTTTGTGAAATGTCAGTGCTGTTTGAGGTTTACCAAGTAGCACGCTGGAGCTGGCTTATGCCAGTTTTACAAATTGAGTTGCATTAAATCAATCATACTCAACAGTCATCAGTTCCTAATTTTACTGTTACGTACTTGCATTATCTATGCTATCAAGTAAGATTATTTATATCTATTGTATCTGTATGATGGAAATGCTACATAATGGTGTGCCACCGTGCTTGTAACCTGAAAGCATCCATGGTGGGACCATTTACATCACAGAAACTGGCAAACTGTACAACTGAGAATTTGGTCTACCATTTTGTTGATGATCCTGTCTTTAGAAAGTGGTGATGAAAATGATAATAAACAGAGTAAATATAAAATGGAATCATTCTGGGGGCACCTGGGTGGCTCAGTCAATTAAGTGTCAGACTTCAGCTCAGGTCATGATTTCACAGTTCTTGAGTTTGAGCCCCACATCAGGTTCTGTGCTGACAGCGCAGAGCCTGGAGCCTGGTTCAGATTCTGTGTCTTCCTCTCTCTCTGCCCCTCACCTGCTCATACTGTGTCTCAAAAAAATAAACAGTAAAAATTTTTAAAAAATGGAATCATTCTGTTATACGTTGTATTATGAATGGCACAAAAAAATTTTGAGGGAACATCTGTTCAGTATTCAGAATTATCTTCTGATTCAACAAGTTGTCACTTACTTTGCTTATAGATAAGCAAAATTCCAATCGTCATCTTCATTGTTTACTTTTATCTTACTTGTTACAAACCCAAAAATATCAGCCAACATTCATGTGAGCCCTACCCTTGTGCATCAGCTGCCGCTGTAAATTGGCTACAGATATAAGAGGTGGGCAAAGATCAAAGACAAAATCTAGGATAGTTTATTGGTTATACAGAGTTTATAATAAAGAGTAATGTATATTTTATCATTTGTAAAGTGTGTGCTACATATCTTAATAAGTAAATATATATATGTATATTTATACACAGACAAATACACACACACACACACACACACACACACACATTTCCTCTGTGAGAAAGATGGTTGCTAAACACTTACCAACACACACCAATGGGCGTACCCACCCTTTCCAGATAACTGCTTTTTATGTACAGCATGTCGTATATACATTTATGTATGCCATATTATTTATGCTCTCACATATGCTACTAACATAAAATAGAATTAATCCTTAGTACTTTTAAAAATAAAATATTTGCCAAGTTAAGTCTCTTGATTGTTGAATCAAAGTTTGCACTGGCCCAAACACTGCTTTTCCAGGAGAAAGCAGCAGTGTTTATGCCAGGTGTCTCCAAATCATATTTCTGCTGGAATCTCCCACATCCTGTTTTTCCAAAGTCTACTCTTGATTTTCATTTCATCTCCATGTGTTTCAGTACTTCTTCTACTTTATTTGGTCCAAGCACCATGACCACAAATCCATTTGCCTTCCCTTTTCTCCAAACCTCAAACAACCATGGGAGAATTAGTACTTCTTGAAGCAACTGTCAATAATTTAGAATTTCTTAATTATTGATGCCTCATCAATTTTTCCTGGAAATGGTGTTTTGGCAAGTAAACAGAGACATGCATAAATCATAGCACCGTGACTCATGGAAGAAAGTCTCCATAGCTTTTTTCAAGTGAAGAGAAAACCCATTAATAATTACGTTTCTTTGGTTGCATATTTTAGCATGTTTTTAGTGTTGAGTGGCTGCAAGTCATCCTTCCTTGCCAGGATGCAGAAGGGAGTTGGATGGGTGCAGAAATCTGTGACTATTAGGAAGCAGGGTTAGCAGTAATTTATTTAAAATTTGTTTTAATGTTTATTTATTTTTGAGATAGAGACAGAGCACAAGCAAGGGAAGGAGGGCAGAGAAAGAGAGAGAGGGAGACACAGAATCCAAAACAGGCTCCAGGTTCTGCACTGTCAGTGTGGAGCCCGATGAGGGGCTAGAACCCACGAACTGTGAGATCATAACCTGAGCCGAAGTCGGAGGCTTAACTGACTGAGCTACCCAGGCGCCCCAGTAGTAATTTATTTTAAACAAGAATTGTGGAGAAGTACTGCAATAATGAAAAAAATTAATAAATTAGTGCCAATTGCACAGCTATAGATGGTTGATTTTTAAATTACAGATAAACAAATATGCTTGTTGGAATTTTCCTATTAAAAGAGTTATTCAGTTTAAGCCCAATTTTTTAAAAAGTTTGTTCTTTTTTATTTTGAGAGAGCATGAGAGGGCAGGGGAGGGGCAAAGAGAGAAGGAGAGTGAGAATCCCAGGCAGGCTCTGCACTACCAGCACGGAGCCTGATGTGCAGCTTCAGCCCACAAACTGTGACATCATGACTTGAGCCACAATCAAGGGTCAGATGTCTAACTGGCTGAGCCACCCAGGTGCCCCAGTTTAATCCAAATTTCATAAATACTTCACTTATTAAAAATCTGTTCTACACATTAGAAACTACTTAATGAATTCCAATAGTATTTCATGCAGTACTACAAACATCCTACTGAATAAACTGACAGCTTTTAATTTAGAAAAGTATGATTTTCACAAGCTACTAGAGAAACGGGGAAGGCTCACATGAAAGTATCTACTGATCCATGCCGATTTAATACTATGGATAATAATGCTACTGGTCGATAATGGGTAAATACAATAGTTTAAATACATGGTATTTAAAATACACTTGGCATTGTTTTAGTGTTTGACATAGAGATTCTAATCTAAGTTTCAAAACAAGCCCAACAAGAGTTAGGGTCTTTTTTTACTAACAGTCACAAATAGGACAGATAACTTACCATATCAGAGAGGTAGTAGAGCTAGGATCTGAACCTGGATGGTCTGCCCCCAAATTCCATGCTCTTAATTCTCATTCTTTACCCCTAAGGCAGAAGTTCTGGACATCACTCTTCAAGAGCACTGGTCTTCACGGAGCAGTTAGGGCATGAACTGGACTTGGAGTTGGTTAAGATTAAATAATAAAGAAAATATATATTCATTCAAAATATATTTGTTGACCTGTATTTTTGTCCCAAGTCCTATGATCTAGATGTAGGTCTAGATGTAGATGTAGATGTAATGAGATTGATTACGTGAAATTTGCATTCTAGCCTTAAAAGGACTTGAGGTACAGAGATAGTGTGAGCATATTTTAATAATAAGATACATTATGGGACCACTTTAACAGATATGTGTTAAATATAAAGATATATTTTATGTACACATAAATAAAAATTATAAATATAAATAAGGAACTAAGGAAAATTTAGAACCTCTGTGTGTTTATGGTATCTTGAATAATCCTAAAGAAAGATCCCTAATATGAGTATTTTGAAATATATACCTGTTTGACATTTTACCCTGCAGAGCAAGGTACCTTAACAGGATTTGGGATGAGTGAGGCTTGTTCCCTTCTTGAAAAGCTGGAAAATGGGTATTGTAAATGTAGGCATGTTCCTAGTCAGATCAGTTTTTATCAAAGCAAATTATGAAAGTCGAGAATCTGGAAAATAATTTGCTTAAAACCATCTCTGCCTGCATAACCGTTGGAAGGGTGCACGTGTCTTAGTTTGAAGAGCATGGATGTATTAGGCCCACTGTTGCAATCTGTGGTTCTGGCATTTGGCCCCAAGTTTAAGGTCCTTATTGAGGCAATACTTGCTCTAAGCAAGGACTGTCCTGGGCCATGAGTCATCTTAATTCTTAGAGGTCTCTCACCAGGCATTCCAAGCTTAAGTTAGCCACCAGGATGGACTCATCTATGTGCATAATTCCATATTTCACCATCATATTGGAATACAGTGCTGAGCCCTGGTTGAGGTTCTTCTTATTTTATTCTTATTTGAGAGAGAGAGAATGGGAGAGAGGGGCAGAGGGAGAGAGAGAGAGAGAGAGCAAATCCCCAGAGCAAAACCCACACTCAGCATGAAGTGGGAGCCTGATTCCCATGACCCTAGAATCATGACCTGAGTTGGAGGCTCAACTGGCTGAGCCACCCAGGGGTTGTTGGTTGAGAGTCTTCTAACAGCCTGCTCATTTCTCCTCTTACTTTGCCCAAAAAACAGAGCTCTAGCTCTGACTTTCTTGGTATCCCCATACATATCTTGGTGTTTAAAACAGAGTATATTCAAAGTACAGCCTTATATGTGGAATCAAAGGGTGAGAAGAGAACGACACTGGGATCTGATCAATTCTTTTATCCTTTTTTCCAATTTCTAGGATAGAAAAGGCAGACTTAGTGTTTCCACCTTCCTCTGTATGACCTCTGCCCTTCTAGCTTTGTATAGGGAGACTAATCGACTAGATTTTTATAGAACTAAATAGAGCTTGGGGCATAGGAGATACTTAATGCATAATTGTTGAGTGATTGCTTGAATTAGTGAAAAGATGATTATCTATATTGTAACTGGTAGAATCTGATTTCTCATGCTTGGTTGTAGGTATACTATTATAATACCTCTCAAGACTATTTCTTCAATTCCAAAACCCTACATTTTCAGTCAAAATGTGAAGGCCATTTCATTAATAACAGGCCAAACCAGTGATTCTCATCTTACCTCTCATCCTTTACATCATCCTATGTCATCACCCACCAGGAAAGGTTTTAATGACTCGCAAGGTTATTCTCATGGAAATACAAAACAGGGAAGCACATAGATATATCCTTTTAAGTTTCCATTAAAATTTATCCACTATTTAATTTATTTAAATTGTATTGAATTCTTGGAGTTAATTTATCAATCAATTAATTTAAAATTAACTTGATTTCTGTACTATGGAGCAGTTATTTGGGGCATCTCAGACTAACATGGCAAAACTAGAAATCTTGCTCTTCCATTCTCAACTGCTCTTTCCTAGGATTAACTTGTCTTGGTCAATGGTACCACTATTTACCCAGTTGTTCTGTCCAAATGCATAGAAGTCATTCCTGATTCTTCTTTCCTTCATCTCTCATACCGATCCCATAATTCATATCTGTCAGTTTCACCTCAAAACTTCAAAATGAACGTTGGATGTCAATATATCTTTAATTACAGCTTGACTGCTCCCAGTCACCATCTTTTCTTAGCAGTATCGTGTTCCTAATTGGACCCAAAAATAGGCACTTCACACCTGGTTACTCTCTGTCCCTTAGCCACCGCCCTTCACTGCATTCTTCATAGCACTTGTCATTCTGTTTGAATATGTCATGTATTATTTTTTTCTTTATGTGTCTTACTATTTTTGCCCAACTATAATGTCAGCTCCTTGAGAGCAGAGACCTAGCTGTGTCTCTATTGCCTAGAATAGGTCCTGATGCCTGAGATTCAGAGTGTGGTTGCAGAATGAATAAATGACCAAATAAGATAATCCTGACAATAAGAGAATACCTAAAAAATTTTTTGAAGAGAGAACCCATATGATCAAATAATCCAGTTTGGATAAGTTATTCTGGCATTGAGAAGATTGGAGATGGGAGGTAAGTATACAGAATATTGTAATATCATGGATAAGACATGCTACTGGCCTTAGCTAAGGTAATGATGTAGAAATAGAAAGAAGGATGATAAATTTGTGGGATGCTTATGAGACAGAATCAATGTGATGAAATGGATAGATATGACCAAATTAGGAAGAGGGATGAGGTTGAGTATCATGCTACGTTTTCAGCGAGGGGACCTGATAGTGCTGACATAGGACTCATAAAAAGCTGCTTTTTGCTACTTTTCTTGCTTCTATTCTTGCTAAGACTTGCACTCACTTCCCACATTACACGTGTCTTATACTGCAAATAGCATATATCCTAATTATAAGGGACAAGGAATTAATGATTTCTCTAGAATAGATAACATCTAAGGAAAGACGAGGTGAGAAGGACCAGATGAAGCCATCCTAAGTGTATTCCAGACCCCTGGAGTGGGGTATCTTTACACCGAGGCCCCCTGGCTCCAAAACCTACACCCATGTCCTCATCTTCATTCTGAACTGTTCTTGGATGCCTGAGGAGACACATAACCCAGACCACCATCCTCAGTAACACCCCACCCCAGACTCTGAACAAAGACAAGACTCATGCTCTTCCTTTCAGAGCCTCCCAGGTGTTCCATCTGTCTCTATACATCTTCACTGCTGTCACTTCCTGCTGGCTCGAGCTTGATTTCCATCCTATGGGAAGCCAAGAACGCTTTTAGCTGGTCCTGAAGGATCTCCTGGGGGTTCCCGGACCTGGCCTGTCAGCATCAGTGCTGATTTCTGAGATAAGGAATATAAAGAAACATGTTGGAGTAGGGAAGATTTCATTACATACATCACCTAGGATATTCTGTAGAGATATTTAGAAACTGTTGAAAATAGAGGCTCTGAATATAAGAAGAATGGCTATAACTGGAGGTTCAACTCTGTGAGTCATTTGCTTAAATTTGGATGCTGACGTTAGGCTAACCAAGTGGAGTGTAGAGAGGCAAGGGTGAAAGAAGGCTAACTCCTAGGGACCTCAAATATTTGAGAGGAGGGATGAGAGTGATGATGTAATAAAAGGACACTGAATCAATGTTTTCTCTCAATAACATTTCAAATTACTCCTTTTCGTGTACTCATTAGTTCCTTCAAATTGAACCTTTTTGAATATGCTTTGTATTTTCTCACAGGCATTCTCATGTTTAAATTTTTTTAAATGTTTTTTATTTTTAAGAAAGGGAGAGAGACAGCATGAGCAGGGGAGGAGCAGAGAGAGAGGGAGACACAGAATCTGAAGACTAGCTCCAGGCTCTGAGCTGCTGTCAGCACAGAGCCCGATGCAGGGCTCGAACCCACAAACCGTGAGATCATGACTTGAGCTGAAGTCAGACGCTTAACCAACTGAGCCATCCAGGTGCCCCTCTTGTATTTATAATATAGTCTCTCTTTCCAGGAATGTTATTCCTCTATTTTTTACTGAATTAAATGGTATCTGTTTCTTAATGCCCATTATAAATATTTGCTATACCCTTTGAACTTGCTCAGATTTACCTTACACTGTGCATTCTTTGTGAGAAAAGGCAAGTCTCCTTCCACACTATTCTATGGACATAGTGAGTGTTCAGTGAATATTTAATGAATAAACCTGTGGTAGATTGCCTTAATGTCCCCAATTCTTCCCTTCTCCCTGTGTCTGTGCTCTTTGGTATGTATTTCTTTTTGAGAGAGAGAGATAGAGAGAGAGACAGAGACAGAGAGAGAGAGGGAGAAAGAGCATGCACACAGTGGGGAAGAGGTAGAGAGAGAGAGAGGGACAGAGAAAATCTTAAGCAGGCTCCATGTTCAGCTCAGAGCCTGATGCAGGGCTCCATCTCACAAAGCATGAGATCATAACCTGAGCCCAAATCAAGAGTTGGATGCTTAACCCACTGAGCCACTCCAGCGCCCCTGCCATCAAATTTTGCAATGCTTTTGCACTCTGACACTGGCCTCATCGATGTGACTTTCTTTGACCAGTGTTAGGCAGAGTTAATGGTACGCCTAGTCCTCAAGAGACCTTGAATGTTTCAGTCTGCTCTGGTGCTTTACCAGCCGCCTGAGAAGCCTATGCCCACACCTGTTTGCTAATCCCCAAAAAACGATGTGGAAGATTTTTGTGTCCCTCTAGCCAAGACCAGCATAGATCAGTGGAATCTGCAAAAGCATGAGAAATAAACAATTTCTGATGTATGACATTGAAGTGTCACGATTATCTGTGATGATTTTATGGCAGTGATTTTAGAGCAATAATTTTATGGTAATAGCTAACTAACATAATTTCAAAATGGATTTTTTAATAGAGAAAGAAAATGGTGTCTCTGCAGCTTAAAAAAAATGAGAATTATCCGATAACAAAGAATAGAGTCATCTATAATATTACGTGAACAGACGTTTTAAACCAACTTGCAATAACTAACGTGTTCAAATGAGTGTTGTCCTTCAGAGCTCCCCTCTTGTGAGACTATTTGCGTATTTTAATCATGTTCTGTAGGTTAAGAATTTCTCTTTGTGAATCACTTGCACAGTGTTTGAATCAGTAAGGAAAATCTGGGTAATTTACTTCATACTCACATCTCGTGGATACAGAAAAACATTCCTACATTTTAAAGCTCATTAACTCTACTGGAGTTATCTTGAGTAAAGTCTTCCTTTCTGATTTAATTCTGCCTGGTATAATTCTTTTTCCTCCCTCCCTCCCTCCAGCTTCCTTCTTTCCTCCTTCCTTCCTTCCTTCCTCTCTCTCTTTCTCTTCCTTTCCCCTTCCTTCTCCTCCTTCTTCCTCTTCTTTTCATAACAGTCTAACTTTCTCAAAACAGATATGTTTACCTTTTAAAAATTATTATTATTGTAACCAAACCCAACAGGAATAGTAAAGTTGAAGTGACTTCATGCACATTCTTATCTGAGCAGCTCTTAAACTTCAACTTCCCTTTGTTCTCATTTCTTTTGAGGATTTTATGTTTAGTTTTTATTTAACACACTGAATTGGTACTTAAAGATTTGAATGCACATACATCTTCAGGGAATTAACTTTCTTCTTTCAATTCATCCCCTAAAACTTTACTAATCTTGAAGTAACATTTTCTCTCCTTAGAGGCTTAAGATGTTTACAAGTAAAATACAGGGATTTTTTTTTTTTTCAGTGTAACTCTGACATAAAGGATATTTTGTATTCCTTTTGAGTAGACTATCACACAACACTCGGTAGTGAAATATTTGAGGTGGGCGATTATGTTTTCTTAGAGGAATCGCTCTTAAAGATGCCATAATCAATCATCATTATCAGTAACAACATAAACAACGGGGGGGGGGGGGGGGCGCCTGCGTGGTTCAGCTGGTTGAGCATCCAGACTCTTGATTTTGGCTCTGGTCATGGTCTTGTGGTTTGTGGGCTTGAGCCCATGTCAGTTTTGCACTGACCAGCACGGAGCCTGTTTGGGATCCTTTTTCTCTTCCTCTTTCTCTCTCTGCTCCGCCCTTGTTCTCTCTCTCTCTCTCCCCCTCCTCCTTCTCAAAAAGAAATACATAAACACACACACACAAAAAACAGGAATCAAAATTATCTTTGATAAAAGTACCATTGGAACTTTTGAGGCTTTTTGAAGGAAATTTTGAGATTCTCCAGGTGTGTCTCCATTGATTATATTAACGTTAATTAATCATTTGGAGCCAGCTTTAAAATGTTCACACAACTGTCTAAACAGTTGCCTTTTTTGAGGCCGGCTTTTTAATAATCTGAGGGAGAGAACAGAGATTTTTTTCTCGGTCTAAATTAATCACAGCTGGGGAGAGAAATAAACTAAGGTTTAAAGAATTGCTTTAATAAGACAGAAACATATTCATGAATGGCAGGCAATATTAACTTTTTTGGTTAAGATAAAAGATGAAGGGAAGAGAGCATTTTTTTTTCATAGAAACATACACAGAGGAGGAATCGTGGAGAAGAGAGAAGTTTCTTATCTATGGAATGAATCTCAAATGCCTGTTCATTAAGCACAGGTAGGAGGCCTTCTGAGTTGATCACTAAGCTGCACCTGGTAAGTTAATTTACTTTTTGAATCATAATTTGAGACACTTACCCTGGTAGTTATACATCTCTGCAGAGAGGCCAGGAACATAAATTGCTTGTTATATACTAAATTGCTTTTAAAATCTTTTTTTGTATCACTGTAATGAGCTAAAGTTTAGCTACTCATTAAGGAAACAATAGATTAAAAGTGTCGCATGAAATGGCCATAGAATTGGGAAAAAAAAATCAGAGATTAGGGGAAATATGAGTGCCAAACAGTAAAATTATAATGAAATGATCTTGGTAGAAGAAAGGGAAACGGAGTTAAACACCTTGCTAACTTTTCTACGGCAGTACCAGCAGGTGGCGATAGCGTGCTTGTGATAGATGATCTTAGGCTGTAAAAGTTGAGGTTTGATGGGTAATGCAGATATAACGCTCTTTGCAGGGTTTTTAGGGAAGAAAAAAAATGCAGTCTAGTAAAAATCGGAGATATATATCTCTTTTAGTATATATGTATTAAATATATGCACAAAGAGATTACCATTTGTATCTGTAATTACAAACCTAGTCACGAGTTATTCCTAAAGAAAAGTGCCTAATAATAATAGGATGTACTTAAAATTACCCCAATATAAGTTTAAAAAAATCTTCAAACCTCAGCTTTCCTAAATTTCTTTTAAATTTTAGACTAATCCATCAGTCAAGGGCCACAGTGTTTTGTAGGTAGATAATTAAGAAAATTAGCAGGGTGCGATAGAGCAGCGCTCTTCAAACTTGAACGTGATGTACATCACCAAAGGGGGGATCTTGTAAAACATAGATGTTGATTCATCTGGGTGCATCCTGAGAACCTGCATTCCTAACAAGGTTTCTGGCGATGCTGATGCTGCCGGTCCTCATACTATACTTTCAACAGCAAGACTATTGAGGAATTCATATCAGACCTATGTCTAGCCCTAGTAATCTTTAATTAGCTCTGTGACCTTGGTGAGGTCATCTCATCCCTTTGATTCTCTAATAACGAAACCAAAAAAAATAAATAAATTAATATCAGTTCTGTTTTTGTTTATAGCAGCTATCTTAGAATACCATAAAATCCTGAATCATCTACCAAGGAAAACATTCAGTTATATTTTACATATATTTAGACAATAAGTTGAGCACACAAACTTGAAAATTTTGGACCATGCTTGGCACGTGAAAATAAAATTATTGTCTAAGTGTGTAAAGTTTATTTATTTCAGATCATATTTTTTGGATTGACTCTTAACCCAAGGAAACCATTAAAATATGAAGTAAGTGCCATGAAAGGTATCTAAAATGAAAGCATTAACAATACCTCTGAAAACCGGGTAAAAACTTCATTAGAAGAAAGAATGTAAAAACAACTGCTGTAAATAAGGTCCTTATTATTTTAAATAGCGCCCTAAGATGGAGTGAGAAAGCACTTGTTACTCATTTAATCATGTGATTATAATAATAAATTAAGATCCCAATGGGAATATAGAGGTCAGTACAGACAGCTTACTTGGTGCCTATAAGGGGGTAAGGGGGTGGAGCTAGAGCTGTGCTGACCAAGCTGTGCTCCTTAAGTCCAGTCTCCCAGCTCCTTTGATACCTGATGTCTTGTTTGACCTGACTAAAAGTTTCCTGATGCATACTGCTTGTCCGTATGTGTCTCAGCAGCAGGACACCAGCTAACAGCAGTTTTATTTGATTAGGCATTTGTTATTTTGTAATTAATGCTTGAATGTTGAACAACGGAGTCGTTTCAATAGATGGCTTCTCAGACTGTTAGGCACAATGAAGCAGGCAGGATGCGTCCACAGGCTTCTATCCAGACGGGCCGTACCCACTCAATCGTTCAGTTATTCAAGTATCGTGTTCTCTTTTTTTACTGGTAACTTTAAAGATTCATTTCCTAAGGTCTTATTCTAGCTCCAGAGTTTAATGATTTGGGTTTGCACAAGTTATTCCATGTCTCCAAACTTCAGTTTCCTTATCTTTAAAGTGCAAATATTAGCAGAGCTTAACTTTATAGGATTGCCGAGAGGATTAAGTGAGATAACATATGGAAACACAGTTCTGTGTAGTGAGCCATCAATGCATTGGCTGCTACATTTGCCATTATTGTTTTCAGCAGCTGTTATTATTGGGTTGAAGGAATGGATGCTAGTTCATTTCTGATTTCTCAGGTTGTGGTTACTTTGGGTCCACACTGATAGTCAGAGTTCAACTGTCAGCTATGGACCATTAATATAGTTTTATGGCTTTAGCCTGGTTTTAAGGTCATATTTTTCCTGTAGTTATCATTTTAATCTTTGACAAAGATTTCATCCTTTTTAAAAAATATTTCTTTTTTAGTGTTTATTTTTGAGACAGAGCATGAGTGGGATGGGTTAGAAAGAGGTGGGTTAGAAATCCGAAGCAGGATCCAGGCTCTGAGCTGTCAGCACAGAGCCCGACATGGGGCTTGAACTCATGAACCTCAAGATCATGACCTGAGTGAAGTTGGATGCTTAACCAACTGAGCCACCCAGGCACCCCAAGATTTCATCCTCTCTTAACATGGAGTCATGTCAACTGGCTAATTAGTCTATGTCTTCAGGTAATTTAGTAAATATTTTTAACATTTTGGATCATTGTCCCCATTACTAATAACTTCTGCAGTTTTCTTAAGAAAGCAGTAACTATCTCTTGCATTTTTCACATTGACCTTTAAAAAGTATGAAAGCTGAATTTTTCTATAGATGAATTCTCCTAAAGGTCAATCTAAATATTAAAGTTCAAGTGCACTTAGTGAGTTTCATATATTCTGTATGCTTCACTAGAGCTATCTTTTAAAAGACACACAGCATTCCATAAGGTAGGTAGGGACATGTCATCTGCATTCCATGAATTAGGACTTATGTTTAAAATACTGCTTCAGTTATTTCTCCACAGTCATGCAATTTACAAGCAGCAGAGAGGCATGCCAGGCCCAGCCCTCATTATTCCACATCAAGTACTCTTTTCAAAACACAAAGACTCTTTGAACTCACCTGCAGGGTCTGGCTGCGCACTGCAAGGGGATGTGATGTTCAATTCTGAGCAGGTATATTAGTCTGCGCAAAGTAATTGCAGGTTGTGAAAATTATAAATCTAAGAAGTGTTGTCAATAGGAGGAGTGGATGCAGAGCGTGCAGATAGTGAATTGGAGGTGGGGGGAGTGGTCAAAGATCCTAGCCTCCTTGCTCTACTGATGAGAAATTGAGATCCTGACAGATAGAACCACAAAGACCCCACTTAGGGAAGTGGTGGACAAGCCAGCTTGGGGACGTATGTCTCCCTACCCTAAGTTCCAGGCTTTTTCACTTGATGTCTTCCTATAAATTCGTATTTTCAGATAGCCTACCTGGTGTTAAAATCAGGTAACTATTTTTCTCAGATACATGTAACACTAGAAACATATGTAGCTTAAAAAAAAAAACAGAAAATATCAGGTAGAATTCCCCTGGGGAGAAAGAGAGATACTATATGTTTGCACTCATAGGTCTAACAGGAGAACAGGAGAAACCTAATGGAGGACCGGGGGAGGGGAAGAGGAAAAGAGAGTTGGGGAGAGAGAGGGATGCAAAACTGGGGAGACTGTTAAATACTGAGAACGAACTGAGGGCTGGAGGGGAAGGGGGAGGGGGAAAAGAGGTGGTGGTGATGGAGGAGGGCACTTGTGGGGAAGAGCACTGGGTGTTGTATGGAAACTAATTTGACAATAAACTATTAAAAAAAAAACAGAAAAAGGGGCACCTGGGTGGCTCGCTTGGTTAAGCATCCGACTTTGGCTCTGATCATGATCTCACGGTTTGTGAATTCAAGCCCTGTGTCAAGCTCTGTGCTGACAGCTTGGAGCTTGCTGTCTGTTCTGGATTCTGTGTCTCCCTTTCTCTTTGCCCCTCCAGTGCTCAGGCTCAGTCCCTCTCAAAAATAAATAAACATTAAAAATATTTTTAAAAAACCAGGAAAGGAATCCTTTTTTCCCAAGAAAAAGACATAAAGAATAAGTAAAATATTTAAGAATGCTATACTAAAGTGAATTTTTGTTGTATGTTAATGTATATATTTATACCACTATATATATATATATATATATATATATATATATAACAATATACAGATAAAAAAAGAAATTAGATGGGGTGCCTGGGTGGATCAGTTGGTTAAGTGTCCAACTTCTGCTCAGGTCATGATCTCACGGCTTGTGGGTTTAAGCCCCGCATCAGACCTGTGCTGACAGCTCAGAGCCTGGAGCTTTCTTCCCATTCGTGTCTCCCCATCTCTCTGTTTCCCCCTACTCATGCTCTTCCTTTCCCTCTCTCAAAAATAAACAAACATTTAAAAAAATTAAAAAAGAAAAAGAAATAGATGTTGGGGTACCTGGGTGACTCATTTGGTTAAGCATTTGATTCTTGATCTGCTCAGATCATGATCCTAGGGTCGTGGGATTGAGTCCACAAGAGGTTCCATGCTGCATGTGGAGCCTCCTTGGTATTCTCTCTCTCTCCTTCTGCACCTCTTGCCCCACTCAAATAAAAATGGAATAAAAAATTTAAAAAAAAAAGAAAAATAAATAAATGTTAATCGTATAAAATTGAAGCCTCTTACCCAGGGCCTGTTATTAAAGTTCTGCCTGGCATCAGGCATGATCTCAAGCTAGAAATCACTAGTTGTGCCTAAGACACCTAAGATATGACCATCAGGGAAAGTAGCCTTGGAAAAAGATGACCAAAATAACATAGGATTTCAGGGACTATATCTTTTATCAATACAAGCAACAACATTTATTGGCCCCCATATGGGACTGAGTCAAATTTATCTCTAACCCTCTGGAAACTACTCACTGATGCACAGTACTCATCTGTTAAAGGCTAGTTCCATGAAAGGAGTAAGGGGATGAGCCAGTTCTACAACTAAGGTATAAAATGGAGTATTTTCCAGAAGATTCGCTCACATCCACTTCCAGGTGATGAACTGTTAGTACAGGAGAAGCAGAATGGAGAATTAGATGTATTGGGTCATCCTGCAGTTAGTCTTAGGGCTGGTCTATGAACTTGATTCTCAAATTTAGGGTTGACAAACATGAACTTCTGGTCCAACTCCATCATCCCAGGGATTGCTCTAATTCATGGAACCGAAGAAGCCATGGGCACAGTCTAAATGGAAGGCGATTTCTTGGGGCTTCTGGGGACTAAATGTCCCTGGGAATGTGGCTATCCGACACACACTGCAGAGTGTGCTTGGGGGAGTGGCAGGCTTCAGGGAGAGGTCTCAGAGTTATGCAGAGTTCAATCCCAAGAGCTTCTTTTTATTGATATGGACCATAAATTTTTTTGCTTTATTGTACTTATTAAGTGTAAATCATTAGCTACCACATGGTTATCATTCAGATGCATAGAATCACTAATTAGACTTCTGAGATAACTAAGTTAACTATTGGTATCATATGAGCTAGCAATATTTTAACCAAATGAAAACAAAACTAAACTAAAACAAAACTGCTGTTCCTTCCTCCTCTACCTCCTCCTCCTTCTTTTCCTCCTCCTCCTCCTCCTCCTCCTCTTCTTCTTCTTCTTCTTCATCTTCTTCTCTTCCTCCTCCTCCTCTTTCTCCTTCCTCTCCTTCTCCTTCTCCTCCTCTTCTTCCTCCTCCTCCTTCTTCTTCTTTGATTAACCTGTAGAGTTTAATCTAAGGCTAACTTCACTATTTTTGCAAATGTTGAATTGAGCACCTCATTGTTAACTGAAATGTCTTTTGTGGGAAATCACTAGGTTAAGTGTTATGAGTTTGTCTCTTTTCCTTCCTCCCTCTCTCCCTTCCTTCCTTTCTTCCCTCTAAGCTTTAAAAGTAGGCATGGAAACATTTAATGAATATATATTTGCTTAACTCCTATTATATACAACCTCACTGTAGCAGTTAGAGATATAGCAGAAAACAGAATTCCACTCAGAATTACCAGGCAAGGAAATTTTTACAAAGGGACACCTTCCAGAGATGTGGGCACGGTTAATGGAATTAGTAAGAGATATTGTGGCACTCAGAAACCAGCAATAGTAAGAAGCCATTACCCACCCACCTCCAAAACACACACAGCCCAAGCATGAAGGTATCAGAGGAAGAAATAGTGACAAGGGACTCTGTAAAATGTGTAACAATAAAGGAGGGCTTCTTGGCAAGAGCTCTCATTCTGGAGGGATACTGAGACTTTAAGAAATGTGGTGCCAAAGCAGGGAAAGAGTGAAGAAGAGATTCCTGTACTCTCCACTCCAGCTCTCCAATTCCACTTCTTGGTGGGCTTTACATACCTTAAGAAAGGATGTAGCATTCTGCAAAATCTTGTTTAGTGTTTGCAAATTTAATTTAATGTAAAGGGATGGCATGGTCAAATATTACTAAACACATACAGAAATTTAGGTCCTGGTTTGGTCTTGGGAAATCAAACCAATTCAATTCTAATGACTGTACTATGATGAATGTACGTCTGGCTTTGGGCTTAAAATGAGTGGAGAAACATTTTCCTGCATTTGCAATTTCACTGGAGTCATAGCAAGTATTCTGTCTCCCAGAATAGCAAGATTTACTTATACTACTTTTGTTCTTAGAGGAAAACAGCAGAATGTTCTCAAAATATTTCCACAAAGGATATTAGCTCCAGATTTGTATTCTTTTCTGGAAACATGAAAGATGCAATTAGATGTAAGTGATCGTAGGTTGTTAGATTCTAAACTCTACCCAGCGTGCTCTGTAAGAAATGAAAGACAATTTTCATAATCCTCAGCTCAATGACCAGCTTCATTTCTGTCTAATCAATGATCTTTAGTGTCTGATACATGTCTCACATACTAGGCAATAATCCAAAAGCTAAAGGGATCTTAGTCATTACTGTGGAGTATAATATTGTTCTGATCAACTCTTGTCATTCCACATAAAATGTGTGTATTATTTGCAGTCTCTTATTAAATTAGCTCGACACCATTCCATCTTAAAGGCACCTAGACAATATAAAATAACATAGCTCTCTAGTTGTTCTGCTAAGGAGCCTTCTCTGAACTTGACAGTCATTGGGCTGATATGCAAAGATTTCCTCCTCACATTAGCATAGAATGAATCAGTTCATTTAGTGTTCACTTCATTATCAAAGTGTGGCCTGGGTACCATCAAGGGGCTGGAGAGGAGAAAGATTTAGTAAAAAAACAAGACATACAAACAAACAAACAAAACCCAAGGACACAAATTACTTTTGAGTCAAATTATACTTCCCCCCCCCCATTTTCATGGGTTCTCCAAGTTTTTTTATTTAAAAAAATGTAACAGCACTGAACATAATTCTGTTGGATTCTGTACTTGGTTCTCCACTGAAACAGGGGAATATTTTTACTGTCTGTGTTTAGTGATTAGATCACATTCACCAATCACCTAGCTTCTTATCTGGTTCTACTCTTCTAACCCAAAGGCTATATATTGTCATTATGCTTAATTACTTAAGATTTTCTTGGATACATGGTTAGTTTTTAAGGTTAAAAAAAGCAAAATGACTTCATTTTAAGAGACAACGTAATCAGCTTTATGAATTAATTAGTTTACCTTATTAATTATACCTTCTGTGACAAACTACTTAATCCCTATTGGTCTCAGTGTCGTCTTATGTAGCTGGGAGATAAAATAATGATCTGTGTTGTAAAAATTAAACAAGACAACATGTGTAAATTGCCTAGTACAGTGACTAGCACATAATTGGTGCCTCATTAATGTTTCTATTATTTTTTGTTCACCTAATGCAATAACCAACAACTCCGTAATTAAAAAAGCAATTTTTTAATGCAACTGTATATAAAAAGCCACCAGGAATAATAATCTGTAAGATCTTGAAGCTAGAATATATTCAGCTCATCTAGACTGACAATAGAAGCAGGTAACCAGAAGGCCATAGTATCCAGAATACCATGAAAGATAAAAGTCCTGGTTAATGTGTCTATTTTTATAATCACTATAATTAGAAATGGATGATGGTATAATTTGTCTTGAAGACATCCTGATATACATTTATGGAGAGAGGTGATCTGAAGAGAGAAGATACAGGCAGTACAAAAATGGAAACTTCCTTACCTTTGTATATTTGATCACACTTATAAATATTCTGTCTACATTAATCCCAATCCTCTGACCTTCACAAAGTTATTTTGTGGTATCCAAGAATATTGACTTACAAATGTGCTGTTATTGCAATTGGAGATCAGCCAAAGGCCGTTCATAAAGGATTCTCTTGTCATGAGGGAGAAGCTGAGTTGTTTTTTTTTTTTTATGTCCCACACACTAATATCTCTATTACAGTAGTGGGTATTCATCATTGAACACATTTATTCAACACATAGGCATTGAGAAACTACTAAATGAAAGCACAATATTAGGCTTTGGAGATACAGAGATTTAGTACAGCATGTAGTCTCTTTCTTCAAAACTCTCATATTCTAGTGGTGAGGACAGACTAGTACAACAAAAATGATAACTTACTGCCTAATAACACCTACATCATTCTGCACATGTACATTATAACTAAGGTTTATTGAGTACTTACTCTTTGTCAGGTATTCATAATCTCTGAGCCTCACAACAACTGTCCCCAATTTTCAGGGGGAGAAAATGAGGAAAAGAGATTCAAAGTGACTTACCCAAGATCATATAATTACAAAAAGGTCCAACCCAGATTTTATCTTTTATTGTCGTTTGACTCTAACAGGGATGAATATATGGAATTAGACACTATAGAAAGGAGAACTAATGATCTGGGATTTAAAAGATAACTAGAGGATTTTGGGTGGATAAGAAGTG
This sequence comes from Helogale parvula, assembly GCA_004023845.1. Classification (NCBI taxonomy): domain Eukaryota; kingdom Metazoa; phylum Chordata; class Mammalia; order Carnivora; family Herpestidae; genus Helogale; species Helogale parvula. The sequence continues at coordinate 29,423 of PJEM01008315.1, forward strand.
TAAGAATAACCTAGTGGAAGGAGAAGGCTGTTCACAGGAACATGAGATGACATAGCATGTTTCTGAAATGTTAGGAGATTACAGTTGTGATTTAAGCTTAGAAGGGAAATTTGTAAAAGATGAGTCTGTAGAGGTAGGCAAAGACAAAAAATTTAAAAAATTTTAATGCTTATTTATTTTTGAGAAAGAGAGAGAGATAAGGAGAGAGAAAAAGCAGAACATGAGTGGAGAAGGGGCAGAGAGGGAGGAAAACAGAGGCAGAGCTGTCAGCATGGAGCCCAATGCAGGGCCTGAACTCATGAACAAGTTGGATGCTTAACCAGCTGAGCCACTCAGGTGCCCCAATAAATTAAAAAGCCCTTTGTGCTATGCTAATCATTTACTCTGAGGTCATTTAGATGCTGATAAAGGGTTTATTTCCTGTAGCGACAAAGATACTCTAATTTTGTCTAAATCTTACTTTTTTTTTTTTTTTTTTTTTAGTGAAGACTGAATCAGAAAGGTGAAAACTAAAAGGCTCATAAAAGGCTGCCACTGCAGTTTGGAAATGAGGTGACAGGGACTTGAACTAGATCTGTTGGAGAGGCGAAGGTGGATCATGAATGCTTAGTAGGTAGAACTCACTACATGTGGTGAGTAGTTGGGAGTAGAAAAAGGGAGTAGCAATGCAGAGTGTCTGTGATTCAGAAGACAAAGAAATTTTGAATGACTTATGTTTCAGATTTGGGTGACAAACTGCTTTCAACCAAAATTAGGAATATACAAGGAAGAACAACAGAATTATTTGGGGGCAGGAGAGAGGGAAAGAAGGTAAAGAGGTGAAAAAAGGAAAAAGATTTTCTCTTCTCTCTTTCCTTTCTTCCTTCTTTCTTTCCTTCCTTCCTTCCATCCTTTTTTCCCCATTATAACTTATTTACCGTATTTCTTTTCAACTGGTATATTAATGAACATTTTTGAGATGTTTGACATCATTAAAAACCTCCTTCTATTGCTCTGTTTGAACAATATGTCGAACAATATGTTTTCTACTGAAAATATGTTGAACATATTTTCTCTAGGGTAAAGGAAAACATGGCTTCAAATCCTATGTTATTTGATTCTTTTTTAATGATGAACTTGACTCAGGCTATATCTCTGAGCAGATTGAAAAAAGAAGATCGCACATATTGACGGACAATATCTCACAGCTACCTTTTTATTTGTGTTTTGGAAGAAACCTTACTTTAACTGAAAGAGTACCAAGAACACATGACAATCATGTCCAAGACATCTTAGTAATGGAATCTCAGGTCTAGCATGCACCATCATTTCATATAACTGTCTCTTCTACCACAAAGACTTTCTAATCGATATATTATCAACTTATTGTATTTTCATTCTGATTACTCCTCTTTACCCTCCCTACACCCCACTCCACAAAGAGCTTTGTGATCTTTGAAAGACTGCGCCAGCTAGTGAAATAATAAAACATGAAATCAAGATACCTTATGTTTTATTTGCAAAATCAGCAGTACCCTGGTTGATAAAATCCAGCTATCTTATTCTCCACTGACTTTTTAAGAAGAAACATCAATTTATTTTCTGGCTGAATTGACTGACAATTTCTTCTTTTTTTTTTGTTCCTTGAATTGAAATTGATTATTTTTATTGAATTGACTGGCTAGCCCATCAGCTGAGATTCTGTTCATAAAACAAGAATAGGCTATACACATATTAAACTAATTTATTTAGGGTACAAAGTAACTTCTTTTAGAGAAGAGATATCCTTGTTAAATAGCAGTTTCAAAAACCTCTTTCAAAACAGAGAGACCCCCTTAGGGAGAAAATAGAATAGAATTTTCATCTCTCTGTGTTGGGTTATAAAAATGAAAAAGAAGTTCATATAGCTTGTGTTGCATAACAAATGAGGTTTATGTAACCCAAGTGTTCTCTGGCCTGACCAGCTTATGACTACCACACATCATAATAAATACCTCCAAATATCCAAATTTCTAAGGCACTATCCTTATGTGCTTGAATGACAGAAATTAGCATCTCTCAACATATCCTCTAGCTATTTCTAAGAGCTCCACAGATAGCTGTCACATGAATGCTCAAAAATAAGTCTCCCACATTATTCTGCCTCAGCCCCCAGACATGCTGCCACAATGCTGGCTTTGTTGATGATGGCTGTGGTGGTATCACCACTCTCCAGGCACAGCTGTCCTTTACCGATGACTGTTCTTGTTGCTACCACTCTACCCTTATGAAAAGGATCCAGCTTTCCTTTTTTTGCTTCTAACTGGAAGCCTAGGTGAGATGGATTTGTAATTCTACACGTAAATGCAGAGAACAGGCTCTAACTTTCAACCTGACTTCACTGAATGTTCAGAGTAATAGACATGATATACTATTTACAGTGTGTGTTAACTGTAGGTTAATATGCTGAGAGACTATCAGTATATTCCTTTATCCAGGGACACCTTACTCAATCTGCTGATATCTGGCTTAGTTCTTTGGTACTCTCATAAATTTTAGATTAAACATACGATCATTCTTAAAGTCTGGGCTATGCATTCTCTCTCATCATAACATGTGAGGGCCATCGAAGTTCAGATTAAGTCATGCTATGCCAAGCTCAGGGCCCTTGGTTGGCACAGTCTCTCCTGCAGTGCAAAGTGAAGGAAAGATCTGTGTTTTTCTATGGCACTTTCCCCATCTTTATGCTCCGTCTACCATGAGCATCTCTTTAAACAGACTCTATTTAATTCTGCAAGAACACGCACTAATAGGTAGGCATGGAGAATTCAAACCATATGCAATAAAGAAGCATGTATTACAGACGGAAAGTGATCAACAGATAATCAGATCTGGCTACCAATTACAAAGCACTACACAATGTTAGAATGAAATTGTCTTAAGTATTTTTATTTATGTCTTGACTAGTGTATAATTGAAATGACCAAACAAAGGATACTTTTTTTTTCCAGAAAAATAATCTGAGGATGAAGTAAACAATTCATAGTTTTGAAATTCCATTCCCTGGAACTATACCTATTTTTGAAATTATATCAAATTTTCCTAATGCTTTGCATATCCTACAAAGTTTGACAATATAAAGGATAAATCATAATTTCCTTCTGAAGTGCCATGACAGTTAGAACAGTGGGATTTGGGGACACCTACGTGGCTAGTTGGCTAAGCATCAGACTCTTGGTTTCGACTCAGGTGATGATCTCATGGTTTGTGAGATCACGCCCTACATGGGCTCTGCCTCACTTCAGGCTCTGTGCTGACAGCACAGATCCTGTTTGGGATTCTTTCTCTCACCCTCCCCTGCTTATCGTGCTCTCTTTTTCTTAGAAAAAAGTAGGATTTTCTTAAAATATAAACTTACCCACTGTTATTGTGATTTATAGGCCCCAGGAATGTTGCCATAATGCTAGCTTTGCTGATAACATTTTCAAGAATATATGTTTGCTCTTTATCCATAGTTCCTGGCTCATAGCTCCCCAAATCTTGGAATTTCCTCATCAATAACAGCAATGGAAGCATCTTTTGTTATAATAGTTAGCCTCTTGCCTTCAGTCAGGGAGGGAGGGGAATGTCAGGATCATAAAAGTGAAATGAGTGTCCTGTTATATGCAACAAGCCCTTCCCCATCCCAATAGGATTTATGTTAATGAGGTGACTTTTGGAAAAAAAGTAGGATGGGGGCTGGTCACCAGAGGAACCAATCTTGAATAGAGGGTTGGAACTTTCAGCCTGATCCTCCAGCCTCCAGGTTGACTCAGTTGCTCATAGCCAATGATTTAATCAATCATGCCTATATAATGAATCCTCCATAAAAACCCAAAGAAGAGAGTTCAGAGAGTTTCTAGAGTTGCGCATAGGTAGAGGTTTGGGAAGACCAGCAAGCTCAGAGAGGACAAGGAAGCTATGAACCTCCTTCCCACATACCTTGCCCGATGCATCTCTTTCATCTGGATGTTCATCCATATTTTTTACCTTATATTTTTATAGCAAACTGTTAATACAGTAAATAAAATGTTTCTGTGAGTTCTATGAAGCACTCTTAGCAGACTAATTGAACCCAAGGTGGGGTCATTGAAATCTCTAAACTATAAATCATCGAGGAGAAGCACAGGTGATAACTTGGGCTTGCCACTGGCATCTTCAATGGGAGGGGTAAATAATGTTGTAGGGTGACTAGAATCTCCAGGTAGACAGTGTCAGAACTGAGTTGGATTGTTGGACACCTGCTGGTATCTGGAGCATTGCTTGGTTGGGAGTGTGGAGGGAAAATTCCCCCTGCATATATTGGAATTGGATCTAGGGCTCAAAATATATACAATATATTTTCAACACATATTGAATAAAAAAGATAAGCAAATATTAATTTTTATTTATTTATTTATTTATTTATTTTGCGGTTGGTAAAAAGGGACACATTTATTAAGATAGCCAGGGTCTTATATACCCTGGGTGATTACATCATTCTTATCAGTAAGTAACAGGTTTAAGTCATTGCAAAAAGAAGAATCCCTTAATAATAGTCTGGTTTTAAACGTATGATAAATCTGAAGAATTCTGTGAGGAGATACACATTCCTTAAGGCCCTTCATTAAAGAGACCCTTACCAAATTAACTATGGAGACTGGCATACATTGGTTAAACTCTCCTTCCCTTTGCCCTTTACAGGGTAAAAAATTGTTATTGTCGATTTTATTTTTTTTTAAGTAAAAAGGGGGGATGTGTTGGGGCCCAGTAGGCAATAATAACCCTCAAACAATATTTTGCCTCTTGGGCCGCACATGTGGCTTCTGTTCATCCTATGATTTACTTTATTTTCTGGCTTTTGTCTGCTGTAGGGAGTGAACATAATCCTCTCCTAAAAGATTTGCTTAAGGACAAATATTAATTTTTAAATACAGGTAGTTAGCATTACAACTACTCAGTGTTTACAGATTAGAGTATGTCCTTCTAAGTATTTAATATAATTTAACATAACAAAACAAAATATTACTCTGTTATTATCTAGGTTACTAGATTATTCAAAGACAGTATATATTTTTTCTGCCCTTGATTCAATGAGGAGAGTTTTTCTCTATGTGCCTCTTCTCCTTTACTTACTACATCTCTGTAGTACTAAATGTAGGCTCTAAAATTTCTTAGTCATGTTAAATGGAAGTTACTTCTTAACAGGTTAATAAATGGCCAGTGTGGGCTGGTTGGAGTTCTGAAGATCTGGCTTTGAAGAAGGACTTCAGCTACCCCCATTTGACCTTAATCTGTTCTTTCTAACTGATTAAGTTCTTCTTTTCAGCTTATCTTTCAACACAGGCAAAAGACGCTGTGGGCAAAGCATCTCATGATACTCAAGCATCATGCTACCCACTCAAGCAATAGGGAATGCCCTGAGCCAGCAAGACCCCATGTAATTGACCCCAGGGCAATAATTCACCTGACCTTTACTGCCCAGCTACATATATCCACCAACCTCTGTCCCACATTTTCCCTATGTGAATCTAGAAGTATTTTCAGCACTTTGGAGACCGTCTTTGAGACATTAGTCTGCTGTCTCCCTGGTATTGACCTCACTGAAATAAATACATTTCTTGTTTCACTACCACTAGTTTTTCTGCCTTCGGATTTTGTTAGCAGTGAGTGGCCAAACCGGTCTGTTTGAAGCCCCCACAGCCAGGTTCTCTTAAGACTCTGCATCCCAGTTACAACTTCTCATTTCAAATCAGTCGAAATCCTGATTATGTTTGACCCTACCTGTTGATTTTTGTTGACCTAAGTTAAATATCAATGAGGATCATTCTGGATTTTAAGGTTGGCAGAAACTTCTAGAATTGAGGCAGCAATTCCAAAAGTCTGGTTTGCTGGTGCCAATTTTAGCAATATAATAGAAGTAGATTTGATCAGGAAAATGAATGCTGATGACAGAGGATGAACTTTCCGCCTCTCAACCTTCTGAGATGAAACTGGCTATAACTTTACTGCCATCCCTCATCTTTCCTTCTAAAACCACCTTTCCTCTTCTGAAGTTCAGGAGCTTTTTCTATTCCCACTTGATGGTTGGGAGTCTGGAATCAGGAGAAAAGCCAATAATGATATATGTTATACATGAATCTGCATAACTCTAGGGTATGCGTCTCAGCATTTATTACATATGATTCCTAATAAATTTTTTTATGTTTTTTATTTATTTTTTGAGAGATAAAGAGAGACAGTGCGAGCAGGGGAGGGTCAGAGAAAGAGGGAGATACAGAATCCAAAGCAGACTCCAGGCTCTGAGCTAGCTGTCAGCACAGAGCCTGACGTGGGGCGTGAACCCACTAACTGTGAGATTATGACCTGAGCCAAAGCCAGACGCTTAACCAACTGAGCCACCCAGTCGCCCCAACATCTGATTTCTAAATTTCAAAAGAATAACTAGATATTTATTCTCAATGTTATCGTTCTTTCTCTTGGAGCCATTTTGCTTAAAAAGAGTATGGAATACCACAAATATACCATATAAGCTTGTCCCAGTTTAGATCATCATGAATAAATGAGTAAGTCTTTCAAATTTAAGACTCAGTATTGGCAAATCCATTTGGGAAATAGACTTAAAGTCACATTCTTCAATCTGGCCTCTTCTAGCAAGTAACATGATAGCTTGATTTCCTAATCTTCTTACTGAAAGGTAAGTCTTTTTACCAATTTATTCAGAACCTGGGCAGAGAGGAAGATAACATTTATTGGGTTATCCCTCATTGTGATATTATGTATAACATATAATGTTTACATTACACACACACACACACGCACACACACACACATATGTTGGATGCCCCCATTTGTCCTTCTAGACCTACTCCCCACCCTTATGCATGTCGATCATCATTGGAGCACAAATAAACATGGGTTACATCAAGAGTCTCTGAGGTCTCTATGCTTCTAGTTGAAATCTGCCAATAAGGACTACCAATAAGGGACTAGAGACAAGCAACAGAGTAGAGTCAGGGTATTTATTCCATAGTTACCTTTCTTGGTGTGCTCTCCAACACTATGTCCCTTTGAAAGCCACTGCTTGTCTCAAGGCATTTAACTCTACAGGACTATCCTTCTTGTTTTCAGTCACTATTCTCTCTTTTTGTCCTGTTGAGTCTAGGGTTGTGTGAGCTTGGTTGCTACCTAGGATTATTTTCTTATACTTCACAGTCATCTCCAAACAAACCCATGGTAAATGTTTCCTTTGTTAAAAAACCCTGTTGCATTGTTATGTTCCGCATGAACTGTATTTCCGTATTTCCTCCTTGGACACACACACAGAATATAAATCATCCATCCATTTATTTATTCGTGTTTTTATTTAAAAAAAAAACACACTTTCTGAAGACCTTTTATGTGTTTGGCACTAGAGGTACAAAAAGTATGAGGAACTCACACTCCAAGGATAGGAGAGAACAGAAGAGCAATTCCAATACAAGATGATAAATGGTCTAATAGTTGACAAAAGTGGTGCGGGCACATAGGAAAGTAGTTCCAGTCTGGCTGGGAATGGTGCCAAATGCTTTACAAAAGAGCTACCTTTGAGAGGGCTCATGAAAGATGAAGAGAACTTTTCCTTTGGTGAAGAGACAAAGTCTGAATAAATAACCTTCATAAGAATAGACTATAATTAATAGCCATCAACTTGTTCTTTGTATTTATAAATCTGATTCTGCTTTTTGTTTGTTTATTCATTTGTTTTTTAGATTCCACATGTGAATGAAATCATATGATATTTGTGTTTCTTAGTTTGACTTATTCCACTTAGCATAATACCCTCTCGGTCCAACTATGCTGTTGCAAATGACACAGCCTCACTCTTTTTTGGCTGCATAATATTCCATTGGACATATATATATCTTCTTTATCCATTTATCTAACAATGGGCACTTTGCTTCCATATCTTGGCTATTGTAAATAATGCTGCAATAAATATAGGTTTATATGTATCTTTTTGAATTGCTGTTTCATTTTCTTTGGGTAAATATC
>PJEM01008315.1:37532-84284 GCA_004023845.1 Helogale parvula
GACAGTCATGCTGAGATAGACCAGAAGGCCTAGATGCATAAGATCAATACCATTCAGTGTTAATTCTCCGCCTCCCAGCCTTGCTGAAGGCAGATGGGGGCGTTTCCTCTACCTGGTATTCTGACGTATGTCAAATACTTTGATCCCTCCGCCCCTGAGATTGTATATATGCAGCTCTCTCATTAAACTCGCTCTCTTTTCTCTCCGCACAACCAGAAACCGTGAGTGTTGTATTTACTTCCGTACGCCCCCCTTTTCCCTTCTCTCTTATCTTCCCTCAGGAAAAGAACCCAGGCCGGCTTTCCCGATCAGGCCAGAGTGGCCGGGGAGAGTCACGGCAATCCAGTAGTGAAATTATTGGATCATATGGTATCTAGTTTTTTGAGGAGCCTCCACGCTTGCAACTAATGTAACATTGTATGTCAATCATATTGGGAAAAATATATTCTATGATTGAAAGCAACCAAGGCAATTCAATATTTGGGAGCCTAAGTATTCCTATTCGGGAGGGACAGGGGACAGGGATTAGTTTTGAAAGGTAAATTGTAGATGTATTTGGAGGTCCTTATGTTAGTAATGAGGAATTTTGGTTTTGTTTATACAATTGAAAACCATCACAGATTTTTCAAAATGAGAGACATGCCACAGTTTGCTTATTAGATCTCTACTATGGTAATACCTAATTCTGAGCTGGCTTCAAGACTCTAGTATTAGGAAATTATGGAAGACTGCTATAATGCTCATGGGTAAGAGGAATGAAGACTTCATAAGAGGAAAGTGGACTAGCTCTATGTAGTTTAAAATTCCACTTACACTATTAGACAGGATTTCTAAATAATCTCTTTACATATTGTTTTATTTGGATCAGTCTTATTTCTTTTCTTTAAAAAACATGTAAATTTGAGTATAGTTGACACACAGTGTCACACTGGTTTCAACATAGTGATTGAACATCTCTATACATTATACTGTGCTCACCACAATGTAGCTACAATCTGTCACCATACAACATATTATAATACCTTGACTATATTATCCATGCTGCATCTTTTATTCTTGTGATTTATTCATTCCGTAACTAGAAGCCTGTATCTCCCAATCCCATTCATTCATTTTGCCTATCTCCTTACCCATCTTTCCTCTGACAACCACCATTTTGTTCTCTGCATTTATAGGTCTGATTCTTCAGCCTCACTTCTGTTTCATTTTTTAAATGGTTAAAAATTTGTGTGGAGAATTATAATTGCATTAAAAATAATTGTTGAAAGTACAGTATTAGTTCGCAAAGAATAACAAAATAATTAAGAAGTAAATATTAAAAAACAAGACTGGTTCATTTTGGTCATTCAAATAAAGGTAACCATCATTTTGTTTTTAAAGTTGGCTCCACACTCAATGTGGGCTTGAACTCATGACTCTGGGATCAAGAATCACATGCCCTACTGACTGAATCTAGCAGGCACTGCAAGATAACCATAATTTTATTTACATGTGAAATATTTATTCCACATAAAGAGTAATGGCAGTTTTTATTTTTATTTATTTATTTTAAACATTTTAAATGTTTGTTTATTTTTGAGAGAGAGGATGACAGAGAGCGAGCAGGGGAGGGGCAGACAGAGAGGAAAACAGAATCCGAGGCAAGCTCCAGGTTCTCAGCTGTCTGCACAGAGCTGGACCTGGGGCTCAAACCCACGAACTACAAGATCATGACCAGAGCTGAAGCCAGAAGCTTACCTGATTGAACCAATCAGGTGTCCCTGAGAGTAATGGCATTTTTTATGTGATATACTCATATCATTTTCTTATTTTCATCCTCACAGAGTTCTCCATTATTGAACTTTAATCTAGTTCATTATAGAGCTTGCCTTCTATACCTAAACTGAGCATCACCAAAGACAGCTGTTACCCAGAGTATTATGTCTTGAAAATTATGAATGTAGAGCTGAGTATCCCTGATAAATGAGGGTTACTTATCGGCATTTACCATGTAGTGAAATATGAAATTGACTAATGTAATTTTTCAAAAGCAATTAGTTGTCTAAGTTGAAGATAAGGGATTAAGTGTAAAATATTTCTAAAGCAAACTAAGGTAAATTAAACATTACACATTTAAAAGTTTTAAACATGACACTTTCAAGCTAACATTACCTTGCAGTGTAGTGATGAACGTCAGTGTGCTTATTCTGGGTAAACAGAGAAAGTTCAGTATTACAACGACAGCTACAGGTTTCAAATAATTGCCTTGAAACATTAGATGATAAGGTACTCCAGTTGTGCTCCATGTTTCTTGGCTGCAAAAAAAAGGACAGTATAATAAACCATGCCATTCAAGGTCTATTTAAATTGTAGCAGAATAACCAGAAAATGTCAAACAATCAAGATGATATGAGTTTTCTCCTCTGAAATCACAGATTTTTTTCCAACCAAAATGAAGTTATGTTTTTACCATGACAAGCCAATTGAATAGTTAAACATACTTGGTAGAAACTGATTGCTTTGATTCATCATGGCCTTTAATTAGCTTGAATTATAACTTTCATTGATTTGACTGACAACCAGATATTATAAAGCCATAAAGAAACATCTTCTTCTGCTTCATATTTGCAGAAATTGTTGAAATTTCAGTGGGTTTTAAAAAAATATTTGTTGAACATCACTATGTGGTACACATTGTGCTATGTACTCCTGTTTTATGAAGTGAAAGGAACAAAAATATGAACTAATAACCACAATCACTGGTCCAAATAGTGTGTTAATATCATAACATCAAACATAAAAGTACGAAAGTTAAAGGCAAACTCTCAGAGAAAGGGGTAATCCCTACTTTTATATCAGTAAATATTTCACATACAGATACATCCTGAGCAGAACAGGCAGAAAGTGTAAAAACACATGTAATTACAAGTAAATTGGTATCCTGGGGCATTAATTTGAAGGTCATGAAACTAAAGAGGTAGTCAAACACTGGCTCAGAAATGTTCTAAAATTTATTCTAAATCTTATAGGTAACAGGAAGTCAATGACTGTTTTTAACAGAGTAATAGTTTGGCTAGTTTTGTTTCAGAAATATTTGCTTTGAAGGCAGTTTAGAGAATAGATTTTAGTGGTGACAGATATTCTGTGAGACCATTTAGAAGATGATGGTAACATTCTACCATGTAGACTGTTGGTTCGTTGGCTGTGGACTCGAGAACAAAGGAAATCTTGAGAATAACAACTACATTGCAGGCTTGAGTCATTGAGTAAATTGTCATATTAGACTCTGGGATAAAGAATACCGAGTTTTCTTGAGATCAACTAAGGAGTTATTTTTAGACACAATTGAGTATAGAATTCCTTCAGAATGTTCCAGGAGTAGTAGGTAGTTTACTTAATAAGCTCAGGGGGGAGATAGAGCTTTCTATGCATATTTTGCAGACATTAGCATACAGATTAATGCTACAACCTTTAGTTAGGGAAAATTTATTTGGAGATAATATTTGGAATGTAAAGAAGAGTGCAATTTGTTATGAACTCTTACGCTGAAGAAGTGGGCAGATAAAGAGCACATAATCAAGGATATTAAAGAAGAATCAGAAAGCAGGAATAAAACCAAGCAAAGAAGGGCATCATGAAAAGAAAGGCAATGTTTTTTTATAATTTTTTTTTGAAATAAAGAGAGAAAGAGTGAGGAAGGGGCAGAGAAAAGAGGAAGAAAGAAAGAGAGAGAATCCTAAGCAGGCTCCGCATTGTCAGCACAGAGCCGGACTTGAGGCTCAAACCCATGAGCTGTGAGATCATCACCCAAGCCAAAATCCAGAGACAGACGCTTAACTGACTAAGCCACCCAGGTGTCCCTGTTGTTGTTGTTGCTGTTTTTAAAGGAGTGGGATTTATAAAAGCTCTTAAAGTATTCAGCTATAATGAGAACCAAAATGTATAAAAGAATTTATAGAAAATCATGCCCATGATGAGAGCAACTTCAACACAGATGTAGAAACAGAAAACACATTTCAATCATGGAAAATTCAGTATGGTACTGAAAATGACAGAAGAGAGATAGGACTCTACCCACAGGGAGACAGGTTCTAGATAAGATATTGAGTCTTAAAGAAAAATCTGTACAAATAGCAATAAATGATGTTTAATATTAGCCAGGTAAGATATTTTTTAATTTTCTGCTTTTCAATATTCCAGATCTTAAAGCAAAAGTAAAGACAAATAAAGAAAAAGTACGACTGGAAATGTTCTCATAGAATGTTATTTTGGAGGTGGTACAGTAAAAGAGCTAAGATATAAAACTCTGAATTTATATAACTTCAGTTCAAATTATGCTCTTTCCCTTGCTAGTTGTTTGATCCCAGCCAGTATCTGCTCAGTTTTCTCATCTGTAATATGAGTACATGAATGGGTTTATGTCAAGAATAAATTAGCATATATATATATATATACACACACACACACACACATCTATTGTGTATATAAACTATATATAGTATAACAGATACTGTTTACTATATAAAAAGATTATATAAGCTATATATTATATAGGTATGTGTATATATATATATATATATATATCCTAATTACTATACATATATATAGTCCTGGTCCTGACACATGAGTGCTTAATAAAGGTTACCTTTATTATCTCTCTAGTAAAATATATGTCAAAATAGGTATAGGCCAGTGAAGATTTTATGTAGCTCCACAGTGATCCTGAAATTTTGCCACGTGATAAGCATACCACAAATTCTAGTTTTCTTTTCCTTTTTCAAAGCTTCCCTTTACCACAGGTGGTATTAGATAGTGGCCATGGATAATTAGAAGATTTTAAACAGTACTCTTGTATGTTATCTTTAATGCAGTAAAAATAATCCATATTTTCATCAAAGTCTTATAGTTGTGATTGTACAAATCTTTCATTTCTTTTGTTAAGTTTATTCTTAAGTGTGGGGAGCAGCTGAGATCTTAGCTGCTCCGCTGCTTCGCCATTTTGCTAGCCAGATTTGTCACTCCCTGAAGGGAGTTGCAAAATAGGCAGGGGAGCACCACTCCCTGTCAGAGAAGCCAGAAGACCAAAGATCAACCGCCTGCAGGCAGGGTAGTATTCGGCCCCTCAGGAGCTGTGCTAAAACAATTTAGTCCGGTTTCTCTTTCACTCCAGTCTTAATCTCTTAACCCTGGTAAATCTACCCAATTATAAAAGCTACTGTCTTAATAGTGATTGTGTTTGCCTGATGGAATATTTTCTTCTTCTTAAAACTTTGATACTGTTTTGTATTTTCTATAATTAGAGTACACTTACCTTTAACTTAGAAAAACTTTAATTAACAATTTCATATGTGATTCATTTTCTCAGCTGCCTATGTCGAATGCCTGTCTTAAGCAGAATTAATTGTTGTAGTGGTTTTGAACAAGGTAATTTATGGCCCTCAAAGAAGGCACCTCATCAAAGTCAATTTCCAGTATCATATATAAAAAACATTGGCTTTATACATGGGATATAATTTTCCAAAAGCCTATATCTTCCTTATATGACACAGCATAAGTATTTCTAGTGTTTTGCCTTGTCTGATTTTATTTTTTAAAAATTTAAAAAAATGTTTTATTTATTATTGAGACAGAGAGAAACAGAGCGTGAGCAGGGGAGGGTCAGAGAAAGAGGGAGATACAGTATCCGAAGCAGGTTCCTGCTCTGAGCTGTCAGCACAGAGCCCGATGCAGAGCTGGAACCCAGGCACAAGGAGATCGTGACCTGAGCCTGTCGCCGCTTAACTGCCTGAACCATCCGGGTGTCCCGTTATCTTGTCTGATTTTACATGATTTCATGCTGCTCTCAACTTCTCACTATGTAAGGTCTTACCATACTTTTGTACTCAATTTTATCATGAATCACTTCCTATTTCACCAACTCTGCCATAAAATACATTGATAGTACTAGCTGAATTTTCAGAAAATCCAGTTCTATACCTTATTTCAGAGACCAGGATTTGAGTAATTTCTTATATCAAAAACAGTAATGCAGAATAAACTTATCTCTTGAAAAAAATGGCAAAAGCAATAAATATTTATTTAGCAATTGTCTGAGGTAATTAATATATATTACATGTAATCCTCTCAAAAGTAGATTATGGATAAAGAGACAAAGATTCAAGGAGTTTAAAGAACAATCAGTGATGGGGCAGGTACACTTTAATAAGAATTACTGCTTTTTAATTTCTATCCCATCTCAGTGCTTTCAACATTAATTAAATCATACAAATGAAATGTTATTTATAAAACCAAACAGAGAAGATTATAAACGAAAGCTACTTTTCAAATCAAATGGGTACCGATTCCTAGTTTAAGCTGTGATATACATGTATGTATGTGAATACACACACACACACACACACACACACACACACACACTTTCCCCTTGGGAGTTCAACTCTAACCCATGATTCAATCAATTCAACTACTCCTACTTCATACAGTCTTAATTATTTTTCCCCAAAGACTCACCAAATGGAACTGTGTCAGAACCGTGCTCATACTTTTTCCAGAAATGTCCAATTCTGTCTGAATCATGTGTGGAACACAGTGTAAACTCTCATGCTTGAAACCCTGATATACTGCAAACATCTATGAAACTATAAGCTAATTATGTTCTATGGGACTCTTCTGAAATAAGTTATAAAAGAAACTATTACTGTCATTCATTTTACTTCATTCAGGTTAAAATTATTTGTTTCCATTCAGCTGTGTTTGGGCAAAATTTCAGTGGAAAGAACTCAGACTGTTAATAAGTTCAATTTTTTTTCTTTACTTTTGAGGGAAAGATGAAGAAGACAAAATAATCTTTTTCAATAATTTAAAATAAATTATTCAATAAATTTTTTAAAAGTAAACATTTCCAAAGATGTCCTCTTATCAGTGTTCTTTTAGGATAATTTCATTTGTCATTTTATTCTCTTCTACAATAATAATGAATGTACAAAAGGGGACCCTAATTACTAAACGAAAGAATAATCGTTTTGCACTTAATTTATAGAACTCAGGCAAATGCAATTTCCCAACATTTTCAACAAGAATTAAATAAGTTTTCTACTAGAACAAAATTAATGAGAAAATAGTCTTCATAAAAAAAACCCATTTCCAATGATTTTTATTGGATAACTCTGTGTTAGAATTTTCTCACCTATGCTTTTTTCTTATTTCTGTGTGGTGACAAAAATCACCCCTTTAAATTTTCACTAAACTGTCATAAATATACAACTTAAGATTCCTTTTAAGGATGTTAATTATTATTTAAAATTTTTAATGTGTTTTTTTTTTTTATCTCTGAGAGAGAGAGACAGTGTGTGAATGGAAGAATGGGCAGAGAGAGAGGGAGACAGAATCTGAAGCAGTCTCCAGGTCAGCACAGAGCCATACACAGGGCTCAAACTCACGAACTACAAGATCATGACCTAAGCTGAAGTCAGATGCCCAACTGACTGAGTCACCCAGGCGCCCCAAGGATGTTAATTATTTTTAACATATACAAACATGTGGGGGACCAGCCCACGCACCAGAATCTAAGGGTCTCTGAGTAGGGGGGTGGTGTCGGCGAAATGTCTATAAGAAAGAACACAGACAACATGAATGGTGGAAGAGACCACACTTTACTGTGAAACTTGGTGTCTTATATACCATAGGTGATTACATCTTTCTTTTAATGATTACATTGTTTGTAACTTCTTAAGAATCACATGTTTCAGAATAGATCATTGTTCTTATGGAAGAGAGAACAGAAAATTAAAGACAGGAATGAAGTACAATACAGAAGATCAAAAAACATAATTTATCACTAAAAATACATCAGCGGGGGTCTTATTTTGCGTATATAGTGTAATATTAACCAAAGTTTATGACAAGGCTATTTTTCTTTAAAGGTTTAAACAATAGTCTGTGAGTAAGGTGCCTCTAACTAGGGAGGAAGTTTCAATCAGAAAATCTGCCCAATTACTGAAACCACAATTACCAAGAGGCATGAATACTAGGATAACTAACCCCAGTCTCTGATCCACTTAGGTCAAGCAGTTAAGTGCACACATTTTCAAGTAGGGGAAGCAGGGTCCCAATAGGCCACACAGCACTGCTGGCTGGATGCGCCCCAACACAAACATGTTTCATTTATGGTTAAGTAGGCAACTAATTTTAAAATATTCCTCAGATTTATGCTAAAAGCTGCTTGTTGATAGATCTGTCATAAAGTTTTCCTTCACACTCAAGTAGATGTGACAAAATGTAATGGAAAATATATAAACAAATGATTCAGTAAGCGTTCTAAGAACACTAGTTAAAAGAGACAATATTCAATGAAGAATTTGAGGTTAAAAATTGTAGCTTGAAAGATGCATAACCCCTAGAAAGAAAGGAACAGAAAGAGACTTTAACTTTGTTAATAGGGTAAATATAGACCTGTTCGTATATTTTATTATTCTAATTTAAGTTTTTAAAGGTTTAGAAAGATTTCCTCCCCTAAATTGATCTCTAAATGATATATGATATTGCTGTTTAATAATAATTTAGATAAAGAGGAAAACAACATCACTAAGGGGATGAGATTAACATGAGCACTCTTTACATTCAAAGAAAAGGTGATTTTAAGTTCCCAAGAAATAAATTTATTTTGAATTAGAACTAGTTTTATGAAAGAGACCAATTTTTCAGGTGGCAGAATGACAAAGATGCTCCTGTAGTGTGAGAGGATGGATTAATGAGTTCGGAGCTCTTCATGTCTGTTCCCTCACCTCTTACTCTACTGTAATCATGAAACAAACGATCATCCATGATACCACTATGACTTTGGAAATACTGACTTGGCATCTTAAGGTGATGCTCTTTTCATTTTGAAATGTTTTTATTCTGAAACTGTTTTTTTACAATGAGGAATAGGGAGTGCAAGGGATACATACACAAAAACAAGTATCGTGGCGATGACATTTTCACCCCTCTTTGAATATGTCCCCTTTATTGGGGACTCTCACAGTCCCTTCACATCGTTGGCAGTGTTTATTTTCTGGATTTGGGTATATGATTTCTTTTTTTCCTTTTAATTTTTTAAATATTTTATTTATTTTTGAAAGAGACAGAGACAGAGAGCAAGCAGGGGAGGGGCAGAGAGAGAGGGAGACACAGAATCCGAAGCAGGCTCCAGGCTCTGAGCTGTCAGCACAGAGTCAGATGCAGGGCTCAAACCCACAAACCACAAGATCATGACCTAAGGTGAAGGCGGATACTTAACAGACTGAGCCACTCAGGCGCCCCTGGGTATAGGAGTTCTTTAGACTAAGAGAATAAGGTGGAAGGGATTGTGTGTTCGTTCTAAGCCTAGGAATCAGGGGATCTTTTATGCTTCTGTTTGCTCTATCTCACCCTTGCTATCACCACTGGAACAGCATGCTATTGCAAACTCACTGATTCCAAGAGGGAGATTAAATACAAGTGGAACGGAGCCATCACTAGCTGAGCCAAGCCAAGATCAGCAACTCCTGGTTGGCTGTAAACCCATGAATGAGCCCATTTGACCAGTAAAACCACCCATCTCAATCCAGTTTAGGTCAGCCAAGTCCTCAGATGGTCTGCAGACTTGTGAGCTAAGTAAATGCTTACGTTTTAAATCTGCTGATATATTATTTATTATGCAGCATTGTTGTGGGCAGATAGTTGTTAGAAGTATGGCATCTTGGGGCACCTGGGTGGTTCAGTCGGTTAAGCATCCGCCTTCAGCTCAGGTCATGATCTCGTGGTCGGTGAGTTCGAGCCCCAGGTGGGCTCTGTGCTGACAGCTCAGAGCCTGAAGGCTGCTTCAGATTCTGTGTATCCCTCTCTCTCTGCCTCTCCCATGCTCATGCTTTATTTCTCTCTGTCTGTCAACAATAAATAAACATTAAAAAAAAGAAGAAGTATGGCTTCTCTTTTTAAATATTTAATTCCAGTATAATTAATATACAGTGTTATAATAGTTTCATATAATATAGTGATTCAACAATTCTATACATTACTCAGTGCTCATCATGGTAAGGTACTCTTAGTGAGCTTTACCTATTTCGTCATTTCCCCATCCCTCTGGCAACAACCACCAATTTTTCCCACATAGTTAAGAGCCTCTTTGTGTGTGTGTGTGTATGTGTGTGTCTGTATGCATCTTTTTTCTTTGTTCACTTGTTCTGTTTCTTATATTCCACATATAAGTGAAATAATATGGTATTTGTCTTTCTCTGATTGACTTGTTTCACTTAGTATAATACACTGTAGATCCATCCCTGTTGTTGCAAATGGGAAAATTTCATTCTTTTTTGTGGCTGAACAATATTCCATTATATACATATATGCATTTATAAATTAATTTTATAAAGATATAGAATATAAAATATATATTGAATATATGTTATATATAAGTATATATATTATTCTTATAAACAATATATAATTATTTATAAATTAGTGTTTCTGTATTGTTTGGGTCAATACTCAGTAGTTGAATTCCTTGATCATATGGTAATTTTATTTTTAATTTTTTCAGAAATTTCCATACTATTTTCCACAGCGGCTGCACCAGTTTGCTTTCCCACCAACAGGGTATGAGAATCCCTTTTTCTCCCCATCCTCTCCAACACTTGTTTCTTGCTTTTTTGATTCTAGCTGTTCAGACAGGTGTGAGGTGATATCTCATTGTGGTTTTGATTTGCATACCCCTGATGATTTGTGATGTTGAGCATCTTTTCAAGTGTCTGTTAGCCATCTATATGTCCTCTTTGGAGAAATATCATTTCATGTCTTCTGAGTACATTGAAGATGCTTACAGTGAGTTGGGAATGGATGTAAGTAACGAATATCACCTTGCAGGCTGTTGCAGTGTTTATGTGTTCAGTGATCTGAATTGCTTTTTAGAAATTAGAATGATAAGTAAAGGAGAGATATGAAAGGTATTTCAAGCAGAACATCGATCAAACTAGAAGACTTACTGCAAAGTGAAAAGAAAAAGATAGATGAGTTCAAAAATGAATATGTAATATATAGATCTTCACTGTCCAATAGAGGAGCCATTGGTTACATATGATAATTTAAATATAAATTAATTAAAATTAAGTAAAATTAAAAATTAGTTCTTCATTCTCACTAGCCAGATTTCAAGTGCCCAAAACCTCCAAATTCTTAGTGGCTACCATACTGAATAGTTCAGATCATAAAACATTTTGATTATTGCATAGTTTCATTAGATAGTGCTAAGACAGCACTATCTAGATGACCAAAGGCTCTCTGAGCTTAAATTTTTTTGTCTGCCTTATGAACATAATAATTATTGCCATAAATATCCCCTGATACAGTAGTGAGAATTCAACTTAATGCATGAAAGCACTTTGCAAACCAAAAAATGCTTTGTAAGTATAAAGCATTATTATTGTTGTTGTTCAGTGGAATGATCATTATGCCTTTGACTATAAAAAGAGAACCTTATATCACATCTGTAGGAGTTAGTTTCACTGAGATATCCAATGACCTTGGTAATTGCTCTAGTTCTTAGGAAGCAAGCTGTCATCACAAAAATACTAAAAAGGGAATTTCCTATAAATGAGAATTCAGATTATTCCTGTTTTAGTGCATTCTAGTGAATTTGAGGGATGAGAAATTTTGTATATTAATGCTTGGAACTCAGCAATATTTATTGAAGTTATACATGATTTTTAAATAATTTTCCAGGAAAAAAATTAATTCTAATAAAGTGACAAATTGTGGTCCCAACAGTGCATATTTTATGAAGTTAATTCTTTATTTTATTTATTTTAAATAGATATAGGCAATTAAACTCCTTAGCTCAAATTATTAGATACCTTATTACTCCATATTTTCATAAATTCAGATGTTACCCCATGTTTACAAATGTAGCAACTAGGATTAACATTCCTTCAAATTTCAAATATGTGACCATAAAGCCTGCCCTGTAAACATACTTCAGTCATCGGATCAGGAGCTAGATGATGTGATCTTTAACTTCTCTTCCTCATCTTGCTGAAATGCTATAAATGTTGAAATTGAAACGAACCTTAGACACAAGTTGTTCAATCTGCCAACTGCTTAAATGGAGGCCCTAAGATATGTCGAGAAACTAGCAGGTCATCAGGAGCAATGCCACTGTCTCAGTTGAGTATTCTTTCTACTACATCAGGCAGCTTTTGCAAAGGAAGATTCATTCTTAAGTTGCTTAATTTTAGTTCTTTGAGCAGAGATCACAAATAAGGGGTTCCCCCACCCCCTATTTTTTTTTAAATCTTCCTTTGCAAAAGCTGCCTGATATAGCTATAGGAGAAGTTGCACACTGGCTGAAAAATGTGGGTAGAAGTGCTTTTTTAAAGCTAAACAGGGGCGCCTGGGTGGTTTAGTCCATTGGGTGTCTGGCTTCAGTTCAGGTCATGATCTCACAGTTGGTGGGTTTGAACCCTACGTCAGGCTCTGTGCTGACAGCTAGCTCAGAGCTCCATTTCCCCCAATTTTTTGTATCAAGCTTGTTTTCCGCTTTCTGTTACCTGCCTAGTTTCTATATTAGTTAGTGTTTTTGGTCTCTGCCTTAGAGATGAAATCTTCAGTGGTCTTTCCCCTGAGATTGTCTCTCCTCTTCAGAAATGGAAAGTGACAGGGTAATACATGTACCTAGGACTGTTCCTGATGGAATAGCTAGATTCAGTTAGATGAAGGCATGTCAAGGTAAGTTTGCAGTGTTTTGATTCTTATACTTTTATAAAATCAAGATGCTACCTCTCCCCACCATTTTAGTTGGACTTTGCATGGTGGTTATGCTATCTTTATGTATGAAATAACTCACTTGGTTTTTCTTTTATTGGAGATTACCTGAATAACTACTCTCTGGATAATGACTGTAATTGGAGCCTTAGGTCTTAATAATTTAAAAATTCTTGGCCTCTCTCCACCACCCATTCCCTGTTGAGAATAAAAATATGGAGACACCTAATTGAGTGTTTGAGCACATTCTTGTTTATACTGATGCACCAGTCCCCAAGGTCTGTCTCTAACATTGTCCTGCAAGCAACACATATTTAGCGGTGGCATATGCCAGCTCCCTGCTGTAATCAACCCTCCAGAGAAATTTGATTTTTAATTAAGTGTAGAAGAGGGTTTACTTTTGTTCTAGAGCTGATTAATCAGAACTTTGTTATTTGTGTTGCAAAAGGGGAATAAATTAACTATACCTTTAATTAGACAAGGAGGAATTTATTTTCACTGTCTCACATCTAGCCAAAACAAGAACACGTGCCCCAAAACCAAGATACCGGGTGGCTGAAATATTCCATAGCAACCAGTGCGGTGGTTAGGCCTTTTGATAACAAACATGTTAGCTGGTGAGTTCTGACTATGCGTTCACTGAATTCTTTTTTTTTTAACTTTTATTTTTACTTATTTGAGAGATAGAGAAACAGAGTGTTTGAGTGGGGCAGGGGCAGAGAGAGAGAGAGGAACGAAGAGAATTCCAATGTAGGCTGCACTGCCAGTGTGGAGCCAGACACAGGGCTTGAACTCATCTGACATGAGATCAGGACCTGAGCTGAAATCAAGAGTCCAAGGCTTAACCGACTGAGCCACCCAGGCATCTCCATTGAACTCCTTATTTTATTAGGATAAATTATTGTATTATTTATTTTAGCTCATGTTGGGAGCCGCCGAGTTTTGGCTGCCTCAGGCAAAGATATATCGCTCTCCAGGGAGTGAACCAGAAAAACAGGATTTACTTCTGGAGGCTGGAGAGTGCCATTTCCTGGTCCAAGATTTTGGCGATGGTCATGCTGGGCCAGACGTAGAATGGCCAAGGTGCACAAAAGATCAAACCACATTTCGGGTATGCAGCCTTTTGCTTCCCCTCCCCAGCATTGCAGAGGCAAGTCTGGACGCTTCTTTTGATATTCATTTGATTCTGTTACCTGGCAACCAACCCAGGTCAGTTCCCCGCCCCAAACCATATATAAGATACAGTGTTTAGGAAGGAAAGAAGGAAGAAGAATAAAGGAGAGAGGCCTGATCGAATACCGTGTGCTGTCTTCACTCTCTGCGTCTCCCTCCTGCCCTGTTTTCTCTCTCTCCCTCAGGATCAAGGACCCGTGACAAGTTGCGCTCAACGCCGGGGACAAGAGCGCGCAGGGACCTGGCAAGCGAGTGCACTGAGACGCGGTTAAGACAAGCTCACATTTTTTTCCCCTCAAATTGCTCTCCGTGAACTTTTGGGATGAAAATTAAGTCAAATACTTTCCTCACTGCATTAGTCAGAGAGGGGAGACATAACAAAATATCCTAGACTGGAGGGTTCCAGTTCTGGAGGCCAGAACGCAAGACCAGAGTCTGGCAGCGTTGGTCTCTGATGAGAGTTCTTCCCAGCTTGCTGATGGCCACTCTCTGGCTATGCCCTTACATGACCGTGAGGGAGCAAGAGTGTGTCTCTTCTTTTTCTAAAAGCTATTTTACCCATTCTCCAACCCACATATCCCCTGGACACTGCAGTTTGTCTTCTCTATTTGAGTCTGTTTCTGTGTTGGTGTCTCTTCTTAGAAGGATGCTAATACCATAGCATCAGGGGCCCATCCTTATTGACCTCATTGAAACTGAATTACCTTCTAAAGGGCTCATTTCCAAAAACTAGTTATATTGAGGGTTAGGACTTCAACATATGAATTTTAGGGGGAAATAGTTCAGTCTATAGCACTCACATAAATCCTCCTATTCACTCTCGTCAATTATCTTTATCTTCTTTTGAGTGGAAACATTGAGGCTGATGTAGTCTATTTAGGTTAAATATCTTTAGCACTTGTCAGCAGAAGAGGTTAAATTAGAAGAGTGGAGACCCCTCGGTTTCTACTCTGCTGGCCCAGACGTCACAGATTTCTATCATCTACTCCTCCTTACTTATGTCTCCCTTCAGCCTTTCCTATCCAGGAAGCAGAACGGTCAGAATCCCAACAAATGTCTCATCTGATAATAGAGGGAAACCATGAGTACTCAGTGACAAACTAAACATGTGGTCACGTGGCCCTTCTGAATTTAAATCCTGAATGTGAAGCATGAAACAAAAAATAATCTTAACTATAAATGCCATTTTTTTCACAATAGTTTTTAAAAACCCTTTTCTCTGTCTTGATGTATATTTCTTTAACATATTTTATTAGAAATGAAAGTTTTTAAAGAAAGAGATAGACACAGGAGTTTGCATAGACACACATGGACTGCATGTACTGAGTGTGCATGCATAATGTATTTGAATTCTTCTAGAACCCTCTATAGAAAGTTCTTTCTAGGGTGGCTCAGTCAGTTAAGCAGCTGAGCTGCCGACTTCAGCTCAGGTCATGATCTCATGATTCCTGGGTTTGAGGCCCGCATCTTGCTCTGAGCTGACAGCTTGGAGCCTGGAGCTTGCTTCATATTCTGTGTCTCCCTCTCTCTCTGCCCTTCCCCTACTCATGCTCTGTTTCTCTCTGTCTCATAATAAATAAACATTAAAAAATTAAAAAAAAGAAAGTTCTTTCTAACCATTCTATTTTAACTGAGAAAACTGAGGTTCACACGGAAGTGATTTCCTCAACTTGACAAACTATAAGTTAACAAAAAATAGGATTTAAATCCAGCTTTGCTGGACACCAGACTGGAGGAAGACTCCCAAGTGGACCCAGAGTCATTACTTTACCATTTTTTTAATAGAAAAGAGAACTCCATAGTTCCAAGAATAAGTAATTATAGATGTTTAAATAAATGATATGATTTCTTCTTTGTGTGAATAGATTTCCTCCTTTGCCTCTGTTGCCTGGAAGTTCTAAGCCAAATGAGAATTCTAGTACATCAAGTTGATCATTCTATTGATACATTTATATTTTCATTTCTGACATTCTATTTCTACATATATTTTTCTATTTAAGTCTATCTATTTTGAGGTAATCCGCTGACATTTTCTTGGAAGGGAGTGAAGATGTTAAGTACAAGCTTCCAATATTCTGCCTTCCTTATTTCAGGAAGAATCTTATGTTATGCAACTCTACAAGTCTATCTTAGACACAGAAAATGTGTTTATAGCAAGAAGAGCCAAATAAGATAATATTTTTAAATTATACCTTTATTTCATAAAGTTAAAAGTAAAAAAAGCTATACCTTTTTTTTACTTTTAAGTATCAATTTAGAATAAAAATATTTCAAATTTTTGGAAGAGTCATGTTGAGATACTTTCATATATGCCTTATTTATTCCTTTCATTCAACAAATATTTATTGAGTGCTATATTTTGGGCTAAATGCTGGAGATAAATATTGATTAAGCTTTCATAAAGGTTACAGTGCATTGAGAATGGCAAACATTAATCAAATAACCATACAAACATGTAAATTTAATCCTGATAGATGCTAAAAAGCACAGACTGCGTGTTATGGTCACTATGATAGAGGTATTTAACCAGGTCAGGGAAGGCTTTGACTGGTAACTAAAAAATAAGTAGAATTAACAAGACAAAGAAGAGAAGGAGGCAAACCATGGGAAGAGGAAATATTGTAAAGACTCTACCTGGAGGGCAGATGGGATTTGGACCCTTAGGGAAACTCAAGGTCATGGGAAGCAGGTGACATAATCATATTTAGATTTTGAAAAGCTCATTCTAGCTATTGTATAGACAGTGGACTGGCCATTGTTAGGAGTCTATTATAATAGTCTAGGTGGGAGTTAAAGGTAGTTCATGGTGGCTGAGATACTGCACGTGCCACTGTCACCTCTGATATGGTTTGCATGAATTGGCTCCTGAAAAAAAGTCAGGAAAGAGAAAACATTTTGGAGGGCAAAAATTTGTTTTATCCTTTTAAACATTTTTTCAATTCTTAATTTTTGAATAGTTTTAGATTTGCAAAACACAGAGATTTTTCATATTCTCTTCTCCTACACTCTTCACATAAATTTTCATATGTTCTCATCTTATATAACCACCATATAATTGTCAAACCCAGAAATTAATACTGATGCAATGCTATTAACTAACTTGCATATCATATTCAAATCTGGCCAGTTGTCTTACTAATGTCCTATATCTGATTCAGACATTGATCTAGAGTCACATATTGCATTTAATGCCATGTCACATTAGTCTCCTTTAATTGGTAACAGTTTCTCAGCTTTGTCTTTCACAATCTTGACACTTTTGAAGAAGTTCAGTTGTTTTATAGAATGGTCTTCACTGTGAGATTGTCTGAGGTTTCCTCCTGATTAAGTTTAGGTTTGGCAAAAATACACAGAAGTGCCTTTGTGTCCTCTGTAAAACATTATTTCAGGAGACATGTGGTGTAAATTTTTTCATTTGTGGTGATGTGAATTTTGATCACTTGGGTAAGGTGGTGGCTGTCGTTGGAGAGTTACTGTCACTCTTTATCTCTTTGTAATGAATAATTATCCTGAGGGGATATAGTTGGAGACTATAAATAATGTGTCTCATCATACTTTTGCCCATTAATTTTAGTATCCATTGATGAGTCTTGCCTAAAACAATAATTAGTAAGGTCTTTGCTAATTAGTAAATTTTCTATTTTCATCATTTCTTCTAAATATGTTGACTGGAAGTTTATGGTGAGGAAGAGTTTTCCCTTTCTCTCATTTAAATTACTCAATTATTTATTTATTTATATTTATATTAGTTATATTTATATTATTTATATTCATATTTATTTGTACCACATATTTAAATATATACTAAATGTATTTATTTATTATGTCTACATTCAATAACTTATTCATGTCATTGTTTTAATTTATTCTTAAATGATTTATTACATAAATATATTTATTTTTATTACATATTTTTATATTTTAATTATTTATTTATATCATTTTATTTACATGTAAATATTGTAATTTCTACTTATTTATTCATATCAATTATTTAATTATAAACTTATGGATACTTGGTTTATTCTATAGGTTATAATCTATTGCTGTCATTATTTTATTTTGTTCCTCAGATTGTTCTAGGTTTGGTATTTGGAAACCTATAAGAGTTGACTCCTGTGTCCTATGGATATGTCTCTATCATTAAAAAAATTTTTTTTTACCTCTTCACACCGTAAGTTTGTCCAGGATTATCTTGTACTTTCCCTGTCCTGGTCCTATAATGCCATTTATTAAAGAAGGAGAGCCAAAGAATCTGTAATATGTCAATCCTCAAGAAGGGCTCTCAATATAGGATAAAATTAAACTCCTTCACTATTCATATGCTGATCTAAGACTTAGAAGGCGTTTTTTCATTTTTTTAAATTTTAGAGAGTGCAAGTGGGGGAGAGGGGCAGAGGAGGAGAGAAAATGAGAGAGAGAGAGATAGAAAGAGAGAGAGAGACAGAGAGAGAGTCTTAAGCAGCTCCATGCTCAGTGCAAAGCCTAAAATGGGGCTTGAACTCACAGACAATGAGATCATGACCTGAGCCAAAATTAAGTCAAGTGCCACCCAGGTGCCCCATGTAAGAATCATTCTTAATGAGCAGATCATCCCAGGTTAACTACAGAAAAGGTAAACTTTTAAGAAAGTTAAACAAATTTTATGACCTATACAGAAAATAAGTGTCTATGACAGGAACTAGTTAAATTTTAATTCATTTTAACTCAGGTGTTAGGAATGAGATGGGAGTTAGAACAATTGAGAAGATACCTTATTCCTAATGGGGAGCTAGACAGAACAACTGAGAGGGTAGATTATTCCTAAAACCCAGTGCCCCAAATTCAAATATCCATGTGTGTAGAGAGATTCTTTAACACTACTTCCCTAGAGATTAACTTGACCCAGGAAATCTGCCCAGACTGTGGGGTCCATCATCTTCTGGGAATGTCAGGTCTGCGAATTAGTTACAAAACCTCACACAGCATGAGAATGAAAAGAATCAATCCATAAAAACCCAACTCTTTGAGCCTAAGGTTGAGGGTTGTAAAGTTCAGGAAGTGATTGTTGGCCGTACCATTGTGCTGGCCTTTGCAACATTTGTACAAATAAAATATTTGATTTAGCACAAATTAGAAAAACCCTGTGATGGAGGAGCCAAGATGGCAGAACAGCATGGAAGGTTTTTTTGTGTCTCACATCCAAGAAATACAGTCAGATAAACACTGAACCATCCTGCACGTCTAGAAAACTTATTTGAGGATTAACACAACAATCTGCACAGCCTGAACCACAGAACTCAGCAGGTACATGGCGCGGAGAGGTGAACTGGGGAAGGGAGAAGCCATGGAGGGCAGGGAGCTGTTTTTACTTGCAAAAAGAAAACAAAGACAGGGAGAGAATATGGGAAAAGCACCCCTCTCCCCAAAGCAGCCGGAGAGAAAGTGAAAAAGTGGAAACAGCCATAAGGACTGAACTAAAAAGGGAGAAAGGAGAAAGGAGAGGTTTAAATTCCATTAAGACTCTATAAACAGAGGGAGCGCAGAGCTGAAACTTTGCAGCTCGATACCTGGCAGTATTCTGGTGAAAAGGGTGAATCCCCAGGAGCAGAGTGAAATCAAGGGGTCCTTGGGTCACACAGAGGGGGGCTATTCCCCAGCTGGGAGGACATTTGGTAGAGGCCGTGAGGTCCCTCCACTGGCAAAGGCCCCAGTGGACCCCAGAGAACAATCTTAATCCCTGGTGCTGGAAGAAGGTTGTTAGGGGTGAAGCCTGGTGCCAGATGTGTGTTGTAATTTTCCATAATCCCTAAAATGCTGCTGCTACATGATCACATGAACATTTTCTGGGGCAGGCTGGCACCCAGCCACAGTCTCAGGGCATTGGCAGCAGCACTGTCCCGTGAATGTTCCTTGGTGAGGCCGGCACCTGGCCATTGCTTGGTGAGACACTCCTACAGAGGGGTAGAACGAGTCAAAGCAGCAGTCCCTCAAAAGTAAAGGGTCAATATATATTCAGAACATTTCATCCTAAAGCAGTGGAATATACATTCTTCTCCAGTGCACATGGAACATTCTCCAGAATAGATCACATACTGGGACACGAATCAGCCCTCAACAAATACAAAAAGATCGAGATTATACTGTGCATATTTTTAGATCACAACGCTATGAAACTCGAAATCAACCACAAGAAAACATTTGGAAAGGTAACAAATACTTGGAGATTAAAGAATATCCTACTAAACAATGAATGGCTAACCAGGAAGTTAAAGAAGAAATGAAAAGTACATGGAAGCCAATGAAAATGACAACAACCTCTGGGAGGGAGCAAAGGCAGTCATAAGAGGGAAGTTTATAGCAATCCAGGCCTTCCTAAAGAAGAAAGAAAGATCTCCGATACACAACCTAACCTTACACCTCAAAGAGCTGGAAAAAGAACAGCAAAACAGCAGGAGACAGTAAATAATAAAGATTAGAGCAGAAATCAATGCTATCAAAACCAAACCAAACCAAAACAAAATAAAAAAACAGTAGAACAAATCAATGAAACCAGAAGCTGGTTCTTTGAGAGAATTAACAAAATTGATAAACTACTAGCCAGTTTGATCAAAAAGAAAAAGGAAAGGACCCAAATAAATAAAATCAAGAATGAAAGAGAAGCAATCACAACCAATACAGCAGAAATAAAAACAATAATAAGAGAATATTATGAGCAATCATACACCAATAAAATGAGAGATATGGAAAAATTCCTAGTAACATATAAACTACCAAAACTATAACAGGAAAAAATAGAAAATTTGAATAGACCCATAACCAGTAAAGAAATTGAATTAGTAATAAAAATTCTCCCATAAAACAGAGTCCAGGGCCAGAGGGCTTTCAGGGGAATTCTACCAAACATTTAAGAAAGAGTTAACATTCTCTTGAAGTTGTTAAAAAATGTAGAAATGAAAGGAAAATTTCCAAATGCTTTCTATGAAGCCAGCATTACCTTGATTCCAAAACCAGGCAAAGATACCACTAAAAAGGAGAACTATAGATCAATTTCCCTGATGAACGTGAGTGCAAAAATCTTCAACAAGATATTAGCCAACAGGATCCAACAATACATTAATAAATTATTCACCAAGACCAACTGTGATTTATATACAGGGCTGGTAGAATATACACAAGGCAATCAATATGATTCAACACATCAATAAAAGAAAAGACAGGAAGCACATAATCCTCTCAAAAGATGCCGAGAAAGTATTTGACAAAACACAGCATCTTTTCTTGATAAAAATCTTCAAGACAGTATGGATAGAAGGATCATGCCTCAAGATCATTAAAGCCATATATGAAAGACTCAATACTAATATCATCTTCAACAGGAAAAAATTGAGAGCTTTTCCCCTAGGGTCAGGAACAAGACAGGAATGTCCACTCTCGCCACTGTTACTCAACATAGTATTGGAAGTCTTAGCCTCAGCAGATAACACAAAGAAAATAAAGTCATCCAAATTGGCCAGGAAGAGTTCAAACTTTTACTCACCACAGATGACATAATACTCTATATAGAAAACTCAAAATGTTTCACCAAAAAATTGCTAGAACTGAACCATAAATTCAGCAAGGTTGCAGGGTATAAAATCAATGCACATAAATCGGTTGCATTCCTATACACCAACAAAGAAACAACAGAAAGAGAAATCAAGGAATCAATCCCATTTACAATTGCACCAAAACGCATAAAATACTTAGGAATAAATCTAACCAAAAGGTGAAAAGTCTATCCACTGAAAATTATTAAAAGCTTATGAAAAAAATTGAAGAAGACACAAAAAAAGAAAAAAAACATTCCATGCTCCTGGATAGGAAGAACAAATATTGTTAAAATGTCAATACTACCCAAAGCACTCTACATATTTAATGCAATTTCTATCAAAATAACACCAGCATTCTTCACAGAGCTAGGACAAACAATCCTAAAATTTGTAAGGAACCAGAAAAGACCCTAAGTAGCTAAAGTAATCTTGAAAAAAAAAAAAAAAGAGGAAGGTATCACAATACCGGACTTTAAGCTGTATTACAAAGCTGAAATCATCAAGACAATATGGTACT
The DNA here is from genome assembly GCA_004023845.1 of Helogale parvula. Taxonomy (NCBI): domain Eukaryota; kingdom Metazoa; phylum Chordata; class Mammalia; order Carnivora; family Herpestidae; genus Helogale; species Helogale parvula. Next base: position 59,547 of record PJEM01008315.1, read on the forward strand.
GGTACAAGAGAAGACAGTCAGATCAATACAGAACCCAGAAATGGACCCACAAACATATGGCCAACTAATCTTTGATGAAGTAGGAAAAAAATATCCAATGGAATAAACACAATCTCTTTAGCAAGTAGTGCTGGGAAAACTGAACAGCGAAATGGAGAAAAATGAACCTGGACCACTTTCTTACACCATACACAAAAATTAACTCAAAATGGATGACGGACTTAGATGTAAGACAGGAAGCCATCAAAATCCTCAAGGAGAAATCAGGGAAGAATCTTTTTGACTGTGGCCACAACAACTTCTAACTCAACATTTCTCCAGAAGTAAAGAAAACAAAAGCAAAAATGAACTATTGGGACCTCATCAAAATAAAAACTTCTGCACAGTGAAGGAAACAATCAGCAAAACTAAAAGGCAACTGATGGAATGGGAGAAGATATTTGCAAAAGACATGTCAGATAAAGGGTTAGTATCCAAAATCTACGAAAAACTTATCAAACTCAACACCCGAAAAACAAATAATCCAGTGAAGAAATGGGAAAAGACATGAATAGACCCTTCTCCAAAGAAGACATCCAGATGGCCAACCAACACATGAAAAATTGCTCAATGTCACTCAACATTAGGGAAATACCAATCAAAACCACAATGAGATATTACCTTACACATGTCAGAATGGCTAACATTAACAACTCAGGCAACAACAGATGTTGGCGAAGATGCAGAGAAAGAGGATCTTTTTGCACTATTGGTGGGAAGGCAAACTGGTGCAGCCACTCTGGAAAACAGTATAGAGGCTCCTCAAAAAATTAAAAATAGAACCACCCTCTTACCTAACAATTGCACTACTGGTATTTATCCAAGGGATACAGGTGTGCTGTTTCGAAGGGGCACATGAACCCCAATGTGTAGAGCAGCACTATCAACAATAGCCAAAGTATGGAAAAAGCATAAATGTCCATTGATGGATGAATGGACAAAGAAGATGTGGTATATATAGTCAATGGAGTATTACTTAGCAATCCAAAGAATGAAATCTTGCCATTTTCAACTACATGAATGGAAGTATAGGCATTATTCAGTGAAAGACAAACATCATATGATTTCACTCATATGATGAATTTAAGATACAAAACAGATGATCATATAGGAAGTGAAGCAAAAATAATACAAAAACAGGGAGGGGGGCAAAACATAAGAGACTCTTAAATATGGAGAAAAAACAGAGGATTGCTGGTGGGGTTGTGGGAGGGAGGATGGGCTAAATGAGTAAGAGGCATTCATGAATCTACCCATGAATCAGGAGTAGTCCTGAAATCATTGTTGCACTATATGCTAACTTAAAAAAATTAACTAATTTAAGAAATAAAAAATAAAGAAGTACAGAAATAAAAAAAATTAAATTAAAAATACAAATAAAAAAGGAAAAAGAGAAAAGAAAAGAAAACCCCTGTGATGCAACTCCTCTCTGGGACTTGGCATGCATTTAAACCCTTGGGCTGGTGTGTTCTAGGAGAGAGTCACTGAAGTGTGTAGCAGAAAGAGCAAGGAAAACGGGGCCACCGAGCTCCAGAATATAACACATACAAATGTAGACACTTGATCACATACACAATAATGTCAATTACTTTTCAACAACCATGAATTGGGATAAAGTTAAAAAGGAGGGGCGCCTGGGTGGGTCAGTCGGTTGAGTGTCTGGCTTCAGCTCAGGTCATGATCTCGCGGTTCGTGGGTTCAAGCCCCATGTCGGGTTCTGTGCTGACAGTTAGCTCAGAGTCTGGAGACTGTCTTCGGATTCTGTGTCCCCCTCTTTCTGATCCTCCCCTGCTCACGCCGTCTTTCTCTTTCTCTCTCAAAAACAAATTTTAAAAATTTTAAAAAGTTAAAAAGGAAAGCGATGGTTAAACTAAACTAGCAATTTTCTTTAAAAAAAAAGATAGCATTCATGATTATTTAGATGATAATTTCTTCTATAGACAGTGGTTTTCTTAATCTCTTTTAAGACGTAATTCACTTGTAAAGAATATAATAAAAGAACCAGGAAGACCTGTGATAGAGCAGATAGCTAGTTCCAGCTTTCTTTAGATGCTTTAAACTCACTGCCTATTCTTGAACACTAGTGTGTAGTGTTAAGAAGACCAGACAAAATTACTAGTGTGAAGTCTCCAGTCTCCTACATAAAAGAGCTGATCCTTTCATTTTCAGGGGCAATTTATGAAAGAATTTGTTCACTTAATGACATATCAATCTTACTTTAAGACATAATATAATTCTCTGAGTGCTCAGCATGCTGCTTCAGATCTTAGAGATATTCAGCTAAATCAAAAATAGCAGGTATATTTCTTAAACTAGAAAGAGAAATAATTACGACTATGTTGGAAACCATTTTCAGAAGAGTACTGTTGGGGAAAAGAGGACAAGATGTGCCATTAAAAGCAATATTAAATGGCGAAAAGAACTATTTATACGAATAGTTATTATGGGACAATAGTACAAGTCATTTGATTTTATCTTAGAAACTATTTATTTGAATATTTATTTTATTTTTTATTAATTATATCCAAGTCTGTTATATTCAGGTCCCTGATACCCATGTGCAGGTTAGAAAGCCTGGTCTAACAGTCTGTCTTATATCTGTCATTTTCCTTTAAGATCTACCTTAGTGCTCAGCTTACAAATGACTGCAGAATAAAAAGTACCATAAAAATAATCCTAAATAAAATATAATGAGGAACTAAACTGTAGAAGTTATATATAAAACTGATTTTAAAAAATTACAGTAGAGCTCTTCTGTTTTGAATGATTCCCATCTTTACTTTTGATTATTAATGCTTTGGTGGAGACTGTAAGCCATAATATTGTGAGGTGAGTGTAAGACATGATATGCTATACTTTCATAATATTTTCCCCTCAAAGATGTTAATAGTGGCATCATATCTGTGAGGTGACAACAGTCATAATTGCATGATGGAATAAATGATGAAATAATTTATTGGAAGTAGAGAAGACTTAGGATATAAAGGTAGGTTGAAACCTAAAAATCACACCCCCTCGTCTTTTCCTTTCTTATTTTTCTTTCACCTTTCCCTGACTTATTCAAAGTGTGACCTGAGTTTAGTAAAAATAATATTAATAATTCATTTTGAATGCTAGTCAGGAAGAAGTTACATCAACTTCTCATTTGAGGACTTTTGAATGACAGATGTAGTTCAATTGCCTGAGCAGCTAAATTGATTCTGTAATATAATTGCTGGAAGACCACAGATGAGGAAGATGATTTATGTCTCTCTATGCAATTTTTTCTAGTCCATGTCCATCATTTTGCTGAGATAGAAACATCTAAAAAGTTGTTATCTGTAGACTAAGCATCAAATAGAGTTTGGCACTTTTCTATTGCATATGACTTAAATGCCTTTGGTCTGCATATTTTGTATCATACCTCTTCTTCCTAATAAAGTAAGAAGAGCCAACTTTCCTGAACACTCATCTTATGGAGAAATTAGAGATATTGATAAATGCATAATCATAAATCAAAATGACTGAAAATTCCCAGTCATGGTACAGTACCAACATGAATATTTATGTCCCTAGGTAATAAATATTCTTCCTACAAATTAATAAGTTGGCATTTGATTTAGAAATCAGTATTTGTTAATTTTGTTGGCCAGAGTCAGTCCGCCGGACAAACTAACTAAATAAGATTTGCAGATCTGCAAAATTAAGAATCAGCTTAGAATAGCTTCTCCTGGTGACATCCAAAAGTAATGTGTGGATAATAGCTTTATACATCAATCAAGAAAAGCTAATACAAATATAAGTACTAGGAACCAGGAGTAGAAGATCAGAAAATGCAAATCATCCTCAGAAATGAATCCACTTATTCAATTGTTATACTGTGTCCTCAAAATTTCCCAAGCCTAATATCACTACCTGATGAAACCAAATTGTGTTCAGTGTTGTTGTTGTTGTTTTTGACACCGAACACCTTTGTGGTTTCAGCAAAGTAAAAGCGACAACAACAACAAAAACTTCACTGCCATTTTAGAGCTGCAGAAAAATTTACTTGTGAATGCACATGACATACCTTCTGGGGCTTCTGGAACAAAGTCATGACATAGATAGTTGAGGATTAGTTTCTAGAGAAATGCAGAGACCTATGGAAACAAGGCCGTTGTTAGCTAACAAGTTTTTAGCTGGACTTACTACATCCATTCAACAAATAGCATTATTTCGTCTAAGTATAAATACTCTCTGTGGACTTCCCCTACCCCCATTCCTTCCCATGGAAGAAGGGCCTTCAGCACATAATCCAGTGTGAGGAGTAAAAGTGATGCCTTAGGTGGACCTGCTGGCAAATTTATTGCTCAGTTAATACTAGGCTTTGGTCTTAAAATTGTCCTTGCATCTATTTGAAGAATCTGTACATTGTGAGGACTATGATCTTGGGGTTGTGCCTTTCTCATCACTTTGGAAAGAAAACACCATAAAATATATTAGAATCAATGATACAATAAAACATATCAAGTGACAGTGTGTGATGTCTGACAATGTGTGACAATGTGTGCTATCCCTGTATCTGGGATGCCTTTTTGGACATGTGCTCTGTCTTCTGGCAATTTCCCATGGAGAGTTATGAATTAACTCTGCCTTAGAGATATCTTCGTATCTTGACTGCTCTTTCCATTGAGGAGAGTACATGAGTGAGAATCTTTTTCCTCTGTGTAGCTATTTTTCCAACAGTTGTGAAGAAAAATGGGAAAAAGATGCCTCTATCTAGATTTGATGAACATGTGAATCAGAGTTGCCTTGTTGCTATGACTAGTTATAAAATAAAGTGGCCACTGGTAGAGTTACTTATATATACATTTTTAAATTAGTAGAGATGTTTACTGAAGAATGTTGATTAAATGGTGATAGTGTGGAAAAGTAAAAAGAGCCCCAGACTCATTGATCAAGGACCTGGGTAGAATCCCTGACCTCACATATTTCATACAGCTGTGTGACATTGCTTTGTGATTTTAGGTTGGCAATATTTGGCAAGTCCATAAATCTCAGTGAACCATAATTCTTTTATGTGTAAAATGGGAATAAGAACCATGTTACTGATGTGAGAGGTAAATGTGATATCTCGTGTCACCATGATGGTGTATGACATTGCTCAGTAAATAGTTGCCATTAGTTATTATAGTAAGTAATCTCTGACTACAAACTCCAAAAATGCATAGCAGGTAGCCAGGTATCTCAAACTGGGTTTTCAAACGAACCCATGGATTTCTCCTCAATGTAAAAGAATTACATGCTTCTATACCATGCATCATTTCAGAAAGAAAATTGGAGGTATTAATACTTATTGTGTGATATAGCTTTATGATATTACACTTTTCACACAATATGTATTAATACCTTCAGATCTTTAAGATGACATACTATTTGTCCTTTAATATTGCCCAAGTTTGTGTATCTGATAGGATTGTTTAAAATCTAATTCTTAGTGATAGAAAAATGTAACACATTTATCACCTCCATAAATAATTATTTGTGGATTTATATTGTGATTTAAGAAAATATGTATATGGTTATGATTTACCTAGAAATAGAACGCAGCAAAATATTTTGTAGTTCTGTTTTTCAAAATACCATAAATAGTTGGATAACATGATTATTAGTCATATGCTAACAATTTTGAGAATATTAGCATCCAAATGAAAATGTTCAAGTCTTATTAAAATGTTCCGACTTTAAGACCAAAACCTTTATATGAAAATTCATCTTTTGTAGCATCCATTCATTCCACATGAATATTTATTAGGTCCCTGAATTTACAATGCAGAGAAAATGAGTTTCTAAGTTCATAGTTGTGGTTTATGTGGACTTCAAATTATTTCACCACTGAAAACAGTCAAAATAGAGGGTAGTGAGACAGGGATTTTAGTTAAAGGATAACATGTGTTGATGTCAATTATGTGGCCCTGTCCATCTTTACAACTTCATCTTGTGCCACTTTTGTCCTATGTAATCCAGATTTGGCTCTCTTCAATATAATCCTATTATATCTTGATCTAGTTCTGAATATAAACCTTCTCTTAGTTCTTTATACAGAACGTGGGGCCAAAACTTCCCCAAGGCCTTTTTATAGTCCACTAATGCATCTTTCCTCTTATGCCTGCCTTTCTGCCTGTGTGGGAATCCCCACACCATGAATTTCACCTGCCCAACACAAACATCATAACTCAAAATCCCTGGCTTCCTTTAATTAGGAAGCAGGTATATGAAGAGGACTCACCAATCAGACATACTTTCTTTTTCCTTTTTAATTTAGTTTATTTTTTTATTATTATACAGTATTATTGACAGCAGGTTTATCCAATTACAACATTTAGAGTGTTAACCAATCACAGAGTAGACCCAGGACCCAGGACCCTCACATAGGGTGTAACTAGCCTTAAGCAAAACTGATTACCTATAGCTTCTATTTCTAGACCTGCCCTTAGGAATGTTAAGGGTATTACAAGGGTGGTCCCTCTTGCCTTGGGCAATGGGTGCCCTTCTATTGTCTCAAACCTGCGTCCTTACATTCCCCCCGCTCTGTCTTGTAACTGACCCAATCCTGGGTCAGCTGAGTTACCATTGTACCCCTAAAGCCTGGCATAGCCCTCTTTGGTGTAAGGGGAATTTCTTACCCTGTAAAGGGTAAGGAGAATTTACCCAATTTCCGCCAGTCTCCATGGTTAATTTGGTAAGGGTCTCTTTTAGGGTTTCTAATATCCGGCTCTGTCTGGTTTACAAAAGTAAGAATGACGGCCAATTTGTTTCCTCATTTGTCAGGATCCTTGGGGGTATAAGTGCAATATGCCTTCATAATTCATAGCCAAATTGGTGGGCCGTCTAGTGGCCACTTGAGGACCCCCCACTAGAGTCTGGCGGTAAAGGAGTAGGCTCCCCTTACCATTTGCCTGTTGAAATCCCATGCCCAGATCAGAGGCAATTAATACCAACAGAACATCCTATCAGGAACGTTTGCTGTTTCCCCAGCTTTCTGGGGCAACATTTGCCAGTCTGATGGCAAAGAGGTAGGACAGTTTATTTTACTGGACTGATGATTCCTCAGGCTTCTGCCGAGAGAAAAACTATGTTTCAGCAATGCACTACTGTAAATGTTATTCTAGTTCTGAGTGTCTTTGAATATTTGTTGTTAGATCTCAGGCTTGTTAGTCTGTGAGGATGATATTTAAAGATGGGGGGTCAGCCCCTATTAAAGTTTCAGGCATCTCTCCGGAGTTAAGTGAACTGACTCAGAAGAACCCTTAACCTGGTGAGGTGATCCAGATCCAGTCGATCAGCTTGAACTGATCCTCAAAAAGACTCTGACTCCAGGGATCGCCAGCCCTGCTCCAGCCACACCCCAGACATACTTTCAATAAACCTGCAAAAGTTCTGAAAGTTGCTTTACTTTTTGCTGTCATTGAAGGGTAGAGATGTCTGGGTTTTGGTGACAGTAGTGGAAGTGGTAGCAGTATTCCAGTGGTTAGGAAGTCAAGTTCTTCACAACAAAGTGACATTGGTGGGCAGGAGATATGATTTACCCTGGTCATGGTGGGTCTTCAGAAACATCACCAGCTGTTTCTTCATCAGCCCAGTTTTGCTGTGTGGGCTTGGGTTTTGTCCTGGAATGCTTTGTCCGAGAGCCTGGATCTCCATCCTTCCTGATAATGTTGTAAGCTACCTCATATACTTTCTATATTTTCTGGAACCAGCTAGAGTTAGCTTCTGTTGCTTGCAACAGTGAATTCTGTATGTTAAACATCCCCAACGAAGCCCTATCTTAGAGAGCCTTCCTCAGCTATTTCCTTTCTCGGAGTGTTGTCTGGTTTCCTTCTTAGCAATGCACACAGCTTCTAATTACTTATTTATTGATCTGATTTTTACATCTCCAAAGGGACTATGAGCTTCTTCAGAGCTGAGGTAGTCTTTTTATGCACCACTGTATCCACTGCCCCAAGTACAGTACTTGACATGTAATAGTCACACAATAAATGTTTTTGAAGCAATATATGAAGGATATGAAAAGCTTTCATTTTTCTCAGCTTGTATTGTTTGCTTGGTGAATGATTCAATGAAATAAGAAGCTTATTCCTTTATGACTTAGTCTGATTTCCCCAGACTAAATGGAGCTTGAGGTGAAGGTGCATGGTTTGTACTTGATCAGGAAGTGCAATCCCAGGGAGCAGAAGTGAACAACAAAGAGAGCTAAGCAGGTCTAGAGAGAGTCAATGTTAGAATGTGCAATGGAGCTGACTGCCGTTATGTGAGTCTGACTATATGATATTGTTGGATCATTTTATGAGAAGCCGTATCCTTGTGTCTCAGGACAGTCCCCTGGGTGGATGAAAGGGGCAAGGATTTATCAACAAATGTGTACTTCCTGGAGTGTTACATTCCCCTCCCATTCGGGTTCACCTATAGGTATTCAGAAGCATCCAAAGCCTTCAACAGGGAAACACCAGGGCAGCACACAGGGGCACCCAGCACGAGCAAGAAGAAAGGTGTTTGGCTAGGTCATGCCTGCAGGAAAGGTACTGCAGGTCACACAGAGCTTCTGGCTGTAGTGACAGCTCAAATGAAAGAAAGGTAACATCTGAGTTCTCCTTAAGTGAGACTTTTTACTTCTCAAACTGTACTTTTGGGAGATAGTTGTATTGGAACCTTGCTCTGAGCATGAGTGAAGGACATTAATTATGTTTTTCTTAGCTCTGTGTGTGTACGTGTGTGTGTGTGTGTGTGTGAGAGAGAGAGAGAGAGAGAGACTGAGAGAGAGAGAATTGACTCTTCATCCAAATGACCATGGAAATGGCTTCTAATAATTTGTACATGGATCTAGACCCCTGGTCCTTTTTGATTAGTTTAGAGGTGAGTTCCTTGAACTTGTAATCTGTGGCAGCTAGAGTCCCATTTTGGTGATTTGAAATTGGTAGTGGTGGAGAGAGGATTTGGTCTATTCCTAGATGTGACATCTGTAACATTTAAAGACAGAAGTTCACAAATAAAGCATGCTGATTAAATACAATTTTAGGCAGAGGCATTTTGTTCTGTGTAGTTTAAATAACAGCTTAGTGGGAGCACCTGTAACTATATAAATGGAAAACGAAGACAATGAGAGCAATGCTAAAACATATTAACATTCCATTAAGTTTATATTCTTGCACCTTTCTTCTCTGGAGACATAAGGCTTCAGTTCAGAACTTAAATGGTTTTCATATACTCTTCTGATGTCCTCCTAGTAATTAGATCTTGAGAGTTGCTCTCCTTCTAAATGCTCCTACTTTTCAGCTTCACTCATATGCTCTGTGGTACATTTTTGTTGACCCAGAATCAGGCTGTCCCGATACCTTGCTCTCTCTTGCTGGTACACACTGTTGTTGGTATTTGCCTTCATATCTATTTTGTGGACGAGGAAGCCATATCCATGAAAAAGGTATGCAAGGGTGACATTTCTTCTAATTCAGGACTTTTCCTATTGTCACAAAATTTATCTTTAATGTGTTTTGAGATACAATTTGTGGATAGAGATATTTTTGTCTTGCAAGTTTAAATTAATAGGCAGATTGGTGGCAGTGCGTGTAATTATGTGAGCTGAGAAATAAAGGGTAAGCAGCGATCATCATACAAGGATTCCATCAAGTTAATATTTTTCCAGTTTCTCTTTTAAAGAATTTTGATTGCATTCCCACTCTTAACCATTAAGTCCATTAAAAATGCAGTCTGTTCAAGATTATGGTATTTTCCTGAGTCACTTTCTCACTTGATCTAGCAATGTGATAAATTATCCCCACTGAGGTCAGAAATTCTTAGTCTGATTTCCTCCACTTAGAATTTTCCTATTACATTTTCTAGCTGCATTTATTAAGCCTAAGTTCAAATATTCAAGTCTGTTTCAGAAAATATGGTTCAATACCCTTGACATTTTTTTCAAAAAACTCCAAGTGCTTGCAAGATTCCTTCTCAGATGAAATGGAAAAATATGTAATAATGATAGTAATAATTACCTGCTACTTCCAAAATATATTACCAGTTATTAGGGCAATGCTGGTCTAAATGAGAATATACATAGAATGAAACATAACTTTTTTTTTCCAGTCAGTTATGATAATTGAGCAGTATGACTTGCAGGTTATAAGGATGGCTTTGGATTTAGACAAGCTTAGATTTAGATTCTGGTGTTGGAATTGACATGTTTAATATACTAACGTAACCCTGAGCTCTGTTTTCCCATCTTGGGTAGATACATACTCCTGAATAGTAGTTATGCAGAGTAAATGAGATAGTGGAGGACTTAGCATATACAGAGTATTCAACATAAGACTGCCTAGAGGAGGTATTATAGCATAATGATGAAGAGAAGAGGTTTTGGATTTCAACAGACCCTACCACATACAACTGCTCATGTGATCTTAGGCAAATCTGTTGGCTCACTGAGATTTAGTACCTCAACTGTGAAATGATGGCTATGAAATGCATTTCACAGGGTTTATCCTTGGATTAAAAATTATATTATGTATGTAAGGTACTCACTACAATATCTGAAACATGGCAAATACTTAATACATACTAACTATAAGAGATTCAACATCATCAGAAAAGATGCCACTAGTTATACTGAAGCTTCTTGAAAAATTTATTAGGGTACCATTCAGATATTACAATTCAATGTTTTTTACTTAAATGTAAGTAAAGAGAATTTTCAATGTATATCGCCAGATGTAATTGATAAACAGATACATTTTATTTTAATAACAGATATATTAGGTAATAGTGTATACAATACTTGTATTTTTCCCCTATTGGACTATTTACACATATACATATAGATCATAACTTTCTTTTTAAAAGAAAAACAGCAAAAAAAATCATAGCATTCCTTTTATAAATTGTTTATTTCAAGCCACATCATGTCATAATTATGTACATTCTTCCTTTTTGAGTCTTTATCTCATTTTGCACATATCTGCCTGGTGTTTGTTATTTCTGCTAAACCAAAACTCACTGTATTTTGAATAACAAAAGAGAAATCTTACAAAAACCAATACAAATATAGAACTAGTAATATGTTTTTGAAAGTGCAATATCTGGTATTGCTATTTTTAAGAATGTAATGTATTTCAATATTTTATCTGGATGATTTATTTTGCTAACTTTTTCCCCTATGCTGTGGAAGGAACTTTCTGGAAGAAAAAATACTGATTGAGTGATTAGAGCCCCTATTTGTAGACAAGTGTACTTTTTCACTGTTCCTAGGACCTAAAGAAACATACATTCAGTCTTAATCACAAAAGACCTATTTTCATAGTAGAGCAGAAAACGTGGAATTTGTCAAAAATATGTCTACTTCGTGAATGACCCTAGGCAGGCTATGATATTACTTTTCTTTAGAATCTGCAATTTCAAGTGCTTAAGCAGCGGTGGAAACCTATGTACAAACACAAAGCCTACAAAGTCTGTTCTTGTGTAAAATGACTGCCTAATACTAAAGATGTGTGCTTTTATGTTTGTGTTCCTAGATTCTAGCAGCGATTAGGAATTTGGGGAAGAATAGATGAGAAAATACCTGTGTTTGTAAACTGAAGGAAATTCGTGACGATTACTGGATATTTTCCCTATAGGATGAGTTCGGTTTTATTGTTTTTATAAATATTTTCATTAAAAGTTATAAAATTCTCTATAAGCAGCTTGGTTTATGTGAGAAAAGTTTGTGTGTGTGTGTGGGTGTGTGTGTGTGTGTGCGTGCGCGTGTGCATAATCTTTATGTGTGTGTATTTGTTTTTGTGCATATTAGTGAGGACCCATTATGCCCCAGGAGCTCTGGTGAATTCGTTATGTACATTTTCTCTTTGGGCCTTCACAGTACTCCTTTGAGACAAAAACTTTTCTTCCTTCCATTTTATAGATAAAGCAACAGTGGCACAGAGCAGCTAAGTAACTCCATCAGTCACACAGCTTATAAGTAGGAGGCAATGTTTTAATTTAGTTGGCCCTACTTCAGAACTCCTGCCACCAGAGCGATACTAGCATCTTCAGAAATATGTTTTCTGTCATAGTGCTAGTTTAGTTCTGAGTACTTTGCCTACTTCAGTTTCAGGCAAGTCATCCTTGCTCTCTAGTCTTTCTTTAGACTTTCAAACTGTGCTTAAGTCGTCTTCATAAAAGTAAAATAAAATAATAGAATAAAAGCTTATTAGGCAATTAAATGTGACAGCCTTAAGCTACTACAGCGGGGTGATACTTAGTAAAGTTGCACAGAAGACATGATGGAATCATAATTATGGCTGTTCTGTTAGAGAAGCTTTCACTGGTAGTTTCTGAATCCTGGAAGCTTTCAAACTGGAAGGCACTTTTTTCCTGAAAAAAAAAGGGGGGTATATAAAGCCCCTTTTTTCTTACAATGAAGTTCTGCTAGATGCTTCACTGAATAGAAAGAAAGAGAGGAAAATGAGTTGGTAGTAGGATTGAGCTGGTGAGTGTGACTGGCTTGTCTTATATCAATTATTGGATATTTTCACGTCTCAAAAATATGTGCAAAGATGAGTAAGCTATAGAGATTTAGAAATATGATAGATGATGATACTGCATTTAATGTTTGAACTTTAGCACAATTTGGAAACTGACATTTTCTGTTACTAGAATTACATTCTTTGATAAAGAAAAATGCTCACTTTTTTTCTGATGAGACAGAACAAGGTAAGCATGGGCTATGGAGAAGATCAGCTTGAAACACAGTCTGGGGGACAATACAAGATGAACCAGAGTGACCTGGGGTAGATTAAGTGTCACTAATCCCTTAATGACGAGGGATTGATGATTAGATTTGATCGCTTTTTCTTATAATAAGAAAAATAAAAACAGCACTTGACATCATCAGCTGGGTCTTGCTGCTCTCCAGTTGAACATAAAATAGTCATAGAATATCAATGTCAGACAAGGCCACTCTACAATTGTGACAGCTCAAAATGAAAACCTGATCACTCAATAATCATGTCTGAACATGCAAAACACATGTACATTGTCCACACCACAAGAATGACCAGAACTGGTTAAAATGACTGATGGCTGCTTCTCCACCAGTTACATTTTTTAGCCTCACTCAGTCTTCTCTTCTTTTAGATAAGACTTATTAAGATAAATAATAATCACAGTGTTACTCACACTTCCTGACAGGGGCCAATCCAGAGCAGTCCCAAACTTCCCTAAAGTCTCTTTCCAAATCATAAGTCCAAATCTTATAATTAGTCTGTTCTAATACACTCTACTGGTCCACAGTTCTCTGGCAAGCATTCTCCCTTGCTGTGATGTGCAGTCAAATCCAACAGGGTGTGTTCCTGTTGGTCTTTGACTGGACTGCAGTGGCAATAGCTTGCTATATTAACAATTATACTGAAGTTAATTTTATGAATGAATTATTTAAAATTTTGCTATGGTAAATAACATACACTCACTTGAACCAGCTTAAGCAAAAAGGGAGATTTAAAAAAAATCAAATACGTGAGTGGCTCAAAACACACAAAAACTGTAATGTAGGTGGGCATGAAGTAAGAAGTGAAAAGAGAAATTTGACATCATCCAAACCTTAAAAATTATTCTCTCTCCATCTTTTCTTTCTCTCTCTTTTTTTCTCCCATTTCTTGTTGAGGATTTATTTTGCCTCATCTTGATGTTCTCTTTTTCTTGCAGAATAGCTTTCCCTAGAATAATATGGTCTCCCTCAGTTGCTAAAATACATGTTATACTTCAGTCACACACAGAGGCTAATTCCAGGGATTACATGGTATTTAGTCACACGTGAATACTTAATTGCTATCTTTCAGTTTCTAGTCCTTGCACTGACTGAAAAAAGTAGAACTGGCTCTCATCTTGGATCACATATGTTATGGTTGAATCAACTTAGTGACATGACTCACCTCTGAATCCTTCTAATGATGGCTCATGGGTGAGGAAGATACACTAAAGTGTTTACTACATATAATTTTTATTCCATAAGCTGGTTTTAGTCTCAATTAATTATTTTGCTATCTTTTTTATGTCCAAGCAACAAAGTAAATGGATACTTTTAGAGATTAATTTGAGAATTGAGATAATAGTAAATAACAGCCGTGCTAATGTGCTAGCATCTCCAAAGAACAGAACTTTTTCCAGTATTCTAGACTACTGTAACTTTCCCCCAGTGTGCATGATATATCACACATTCATGACAGTACCCATCACATTTATAGCGAAACAATAGTTAGACAATATTTAATGTTTCAGTCATTACTATGACCAAATAAAACAATTTTAGTCTTTTTCTCATTATTTGGAATATCAATGATTAGCTGTCTCTAAAAATCTCTGATTCTTGCCCAAGAATCTCCTGTTTACCATGTGACTGACTTTAGGATAGAGCTGATCCACAAAAGTGAAAATATTATGAAAACTCCTCCAACACAGATATTTATAAATAGACTTGGTGTCTGTGTAAAGCAAGGGATTTTTACTAAGTAAAAATTAAATATTTAAAAATTAAGTGGTTTCAACTTGTTCAACATTTTCTCAGCCCCTTAAATGCTAGGTTCCATGAAATCAAAAGTCACACACAAGAACCATAGATTTATGGAAATTGTTTAGTTGCTTATTTGTATTGAAAAAACATAGCATGTTATTTTATTCAAGCATTTAATGACTTTGACTCACATAGATACAGACTTTTTGATATTATACTGAATTTTTCACATGGCTTACATTGGTAAATACTGTTTTCACTGGGTCCTTAAGTTTTCCAAGAGATAGGTTGATATCTTTCTATACTTTAGTATGTTGGTACTTAAGTGTTCTATCTCTTACAAAAATGATGTAGTCTCTACAATAGATTTAAACTCATGTTGGAATAGATTAACACAAATGAAGATTGGTTTCCCAAATAGACCATTAATATGCAATATGCTTTCAAAGAAAAGATTTCTGTGCAACATTATGCTTAGGGAATTCTATACACTGTTTCTCTCTGATATTCTCAATTCATTAAAAATATATTGAGATTCTGTGGCAAAGAGATTGGTTCAACTTTAACGTGGTATTTTAAAAACTGCTATATCCATGGAACTCTTTATTTGTGAAATATCTTTTCTTAGAAAATATTTGAAAATGTTGTTGTAAGGAAGAATCAGTTTATTACTTACACTTTTTCTTCTAATAACCACAAAATTTCTTATATGAGGGTAGATAATGTCTGCACTCAAATTTGAAGGCTGACATTAAGATAATTAGTGAGATAATACATAGAACACTTATTGGCTTTCTGTCCCATTTTAGGTGAACATATCTAATTGGAATATTTTATTTCTGACACTAAGGCCCTAGAGGCTTTTCTCTTTCAGTTCAGGAAAAATTGAATTCAATAGCAGTCAGTGTCTTCTGACTTTGGGCAAGGCATAGTTCTGAGTACTATTAGAAATGGAAGGATAATCAGATATTAATTTTTGTCAAATAAAATTTCACCATATAGCAGAAAATCTCTCTCACACACACAGACACACATTAGTGTAAGATAAATTGTGAAAATATTGGAATAAGGAGTACACAAAATGTTTATAAGTATGAAAGCTAGAGAATAAGAGACATAGACTTCCTGGAAGGGGATACAGAAAACCTTAACAGATTTGACAATTGAAGGATTTAGGAGGAATGGGGATATAAGATATGAGTCTGGTTCACAGACAGACAGTTTGAATAGAGAGAGATTGAATGTGGTGAGAGAAGTAGGGAATATTGTTGGGTTTTTAGAGAGGTGTAATCCAACTTGCACAATAAACAAAGGGTGTGACATGACACATGATAAAAATGGAAAAATAGGAGCGCCTGGGTGGCTCAGTCGGTTAAGCGTCCGGCTTCGGCTCAGGTCAGATCTCACAGTTCGTGGGTTCGAGCCCCGCGTCGGGCTCTGTGTTGACAGCTGGCTCAGAGCCTGGAGCCTTTTTCGAATTCTGTGTCTCCCTCTCTCTCTGACCCTCCCCTGCTAGCACTGTCTCTCAAAAATAAATAAAAAGCATTAAAAAAAATTTTTTTAAATGGAAAAATAATTCATGAAATATTGCAGGAGATCTACAGTTCTAGGCAAAAGGATTTGGACATGGAATTTATCATGTAAATAATTGGATATTGAATAATCCATAGAAAATTTATATCACGAGACTACCTTTTTGAGTAAAAAATAAACTGCTTTATGAAGATAATCCAGGTTGTAAGAGACAGGATAAATTGAAGGAGATGTGAGCTGGAGACAGAGAGACCCATTGACAGGCTATTTCAATAACTCAGACAAGAATTGATGGAGGCCTCACTTAACAGTAGTGAGAACATGAACCTGGAGCATGTATGGAAGACGTTTCAAAAACAGAACAGCATCAACAATCAAGGGGTAGTGTGGGAGAAGGAAAGAGTTTGAGGAAACATTGAGGTGGTATGAAAGCCTGGATCCTCAGGGAGGATGTAGTAGGTCAAGTGTTCCGGGCAGGTGAACTTCCTCCTTCACTTTTAATTCTTATTCTCTGATCATAAAATTGCCTTCCAACAGAGAGGGGATCACATTCACTCCAGGATACCCAGGGTTCTGTATTTATCTTTGGAAAGCCTGAAGTTTTGCTGGAGGGAGGAGAATGCAAGCGGGAGGAGCAAGAACAGGGAGTGAAAGACTAGTACAGTTAAACACTGGATGGCGAGTAACTTGTTCTGCAAGTGTTTCACAAGACGAACAAGTATCTCTAATACATTTTAACTTGATAAACCAGCGATGTGTTGCAATATGAGTCGTATGTGATGCTGAATGTCACATGATCACAACTGAGCCAATGGTTCTTCTCTGGCTTTCTCACTCTCTTTCTCTGCAGGATTGTTGGTGATCATCAATGCAATGTCACATTTCTGTGAAACCCTCAAAAGGAGGCAAAAGCAAGTGTCACTGGATAGGTTCCTTATTAAATTTGCTTGAAAAGAGGTGGAAGTGCTTTGCATTACAAGCATATTTTTTAAATAAATTATGCTTGCAAACCAAGGTTTTATTGTATTTATCTTTGATTAAGTTCCTACTGTGAGCAGGAAATGATGCTAGGCCTAAGAAAATAAAAAGGTTTATCTTATCCCTTAACATTTATAATTCTACAGTTTAGGGAGATAGAAAATAATCTAAAGAATTAATAACCAAGGCATTGTAGATTCAGTTTGAAATGAATACCTTAGAGAATAAATTCTCCAGAGGTGCAGAAAAGATATCAAAAGAAACTAGGTTGTTAAAAAATAATTTACTGAGGGGATCCTGGGTGGCTCAGTTGGTTAAGCATCTGACTCTTGATTTTGACTCAAATCATGATCTCACAGTTGTGGGATGGAGCCACACATCAGGCTCCATGCTGAGTTTGGAGCCTGATTAGGCTTCTCTCCTCTCTCTCTCTCTGTCTCTCTCTCTCTGTCTCTGTCTCTTTCTCTTTCCCTCTCTCTCTCTCTTTTTCTCTGCTTCTCCCCTGCTCATGCTTTCTCTCTCTCTCTTTCTATCTCTCTGTCTCAAAAATAAAAATAAAATCATTTATTTAAAGTTGGTCTTCTATAGAAGGGCAGAACTTAGCTAAGCTAGGAAGAGTAGAGAGAACATTCTAGGTAAGGAAAATGTAGTAAAGACAAGGACTCCTGGTGTGTATGTAAGTTCATGTATCTATAAACCCATCTATTCATTTAATGCATTTTCATGCCTACTAAAGCCGGGCAAAATCTATAAAGAATATTTGGAAACAATAAAGTTAGGAAGCTAATTGCAATGATCATTTATATCCAACTAACACCTGCTAAGCACTGTAAGAGGTGTTTTCCCTACTTCATTGATTTAATTTCCATAATATTTCTTTAAATATAATGAGCTTGTAGTTCAGAAAGATTGAGGTACATGCTCAATGTTACATATACTGTCTTTTCATGAAGGAAAATTATATCAATCATATAATTGGACTCTAAGCACTTCTTTTATCTATCTCTTGTACTAACTTTTGATTTTTGGACTCCATCATTTTTAAAAATTTTTTAATGATTATTTCTTTTTGAAGGAGAGAGAGACAGAGTATGAGCAGGGGAGGGGCACAGAGAAAGGGAGACACAGAATCTGAAGCAGGCTCCAGACTCTGGGCAGTCAAAACTGAGCCCAACTTGGGGCCCGAACTCATAAACTGTGAGATCATGAGCTGAGCCGAAGTCGGATGCTCAACTAACTGAGCCACCCAGGTGCCCCTAGGCTCTATTGTTTTTAAATTTATACATTAAGAACAGGGAAAGATTATGAGTGATATTGAAGTTAATTAAGGGACTTGTTTAGTTCTGAAACAGACAGAGGGCATGCTAGTTCTATATTTATCAGTCTCCAAGAGGCCCACAGATGACTTTCATGAGCCCTAGGCACTTTTGCTTCTGTGGGTTTCTTGATTTAAAAAAATTAAAAATTGTATTTTATGATGATATTGGTATTAACCAAATATATGTGGTATAAGACCTAAAAAGTTCAATATCATATCCTACCTTGACAGTTTGTGAAACTGAGAGCCTCAAATGGCTTCACTGTAAATTCTTCTCCCTCCTCTGCTCTCATGGACAAGATCTGCTGGCCAAAAAATCCTCTTTATCAAAAAGACCAAACAGTTCCTGCTAATCCCTGGGTAACAGATTTCCGTTCCTGGCCAGCCTGTGGGATATTCAAACCAGCCAATCACATTCTCTTGTGAGAACCAGAAGGCACCTCAACTTCTTAGTATTGGGGACTCCCTGACAGCCTCCAGCTGTTCACTGTGTTCCAAGTCAGGCCACCAGGGGCCTTGGGGCAGGGTACTCCTCTCCCAGGCTGGAGATCTATGCAACCAATAACATGCTATTCGTCTCCTCTGTCCACGGTCAAGTGTCACATTTTTGGCTATTGCCAGAATCCTAGGTCAGGAATCCCTCCCTTGCAATGGGATAAAAAGGGGTGATCAAAACAGCCTGTTAATATTATATAGTAAACCATTTCTTTGACCTAGCTCATTTTTATAAATCATGATTTTAAAAAGTATAAAACATTTCCATGTGCCCTGAGAAGCACTGTGGCCCTACTATGTACTACTGGAGAGATTGGCGCTGGTCCAGTATCAAAGTCTATTAGAGTAGAACTCTCTATTGTACTTTTAATTAATATATATCCTTTTCATCTCACATGCCTTCTAAAATGATAGAAATAAAAATGCCTCCCCTGGTTTTTGTAAAGAATGAAATCCATTCTAAATTAAGCTATTTTTTCTTTCCTTATTATAACTAATATAATGACTGATGATCACTTTTAAAAAGTTATTACCAGATGCTTTTAAATGATTTGCTGAAATAGAAACTGAATGCTGAGGCAGGAAGGACGTAGATAATACACTTTAAATCATTTTATGAGCTATAAAACACCGTGAGAGTGCTAATATGTCATTCTCATCTGGGTCAGTGATTTTTAAACTACACTCAAAATGCCATATGGGTTCCTCCGGGGTGTCTTGGGGGTTGTTGGAAGGGCAGGGATTAAGGGCAGGTATGGGGGGTGAAATCAACAGGATTCTGCCCCAACTTCTGCCCCTTAGTCTTGTTTCACTCCCAGGTAACCAGAGCAGCTCTGCTTGTCTATACGACCAATCACAGAAGATGTTATTGCCAGCAAAGCTCCTGGCAATAACCTGCTTCCTCTATTGAGGAACTAGGAAATGAAACCAAAGTTAATTCAATAAAACAAATTAATGTGAAAATGAACCAGTTAATAACAACTTGGTAATAATGACATATTATTAAGACAAAGGGATGATGAGGTTGAAATACTGGTTTTTGTATTCCCCATTTGAAGACAAATATAAGGATCTTGAGAAACCTCTGGACAATTAAAAAAAATTTTTTTTAAATGTTTTTATTTATTTTTGAGAGACAGAGAGAGACAGCACGAGCAGGGGAGGGGCAGAGAGAGAGGGAGACACAGAATCCGAAGCAGGATCCAGGCTCTGAGCTAGCTGTCAACACAGAGCCCGATGCGGGGCTCAATCCCACAGATCGTGAGATCATGACCTGAGCAGAAGCCAGCCGCTTAACCGACTGAGCCACCCAGGCACCCCTGGACAACTTTTTGAATTTAAAAATTTTTAATTGGGGCGCCTGGGTGGCCCAGTCAGTTAAGCCTCCTACTTTGGCTCAGGTCGTGATCTCATGGTTTGTAGGTTCAAGCCCTGTGTTGGGCTCTGTGCTGATATCTCAGAGCCTGGAGCCTGCTTCGGATCCTGTATCTCCCTCTCTTCCTGCCCCTCCCCAACTTGTGCTTTGTCTCTTTCTCTCAAAAAGTAAACGTTAAACTTTTCTTTAAAAATAAAATAAAATCAGGGCTCCTGGGTGGCTCAGTCTGTTAAGTGTCTGACTTCAGCTCAAGTTATTATCTTGTGTTTAGGGGGTTCGAGCCCCACGTTGGGCTCTGTGCTGACAGCTAGCTCAGAGCTTTGGAGGCTGTTTCGGATTCTGTGTCTCCCTCTCTTTCTGACCCTCCCCTGCTCATGCTGTCTCTCTTTCAAAAGTAAAACATAATTTTTTTAATAAAATAAAATAATTTTTAATTTAAAATTATTATTTACATCAACCACACACAAGGATATGTCTGACAATGTCTGTAACATGTCCCAAACTTACTATCCCTAATAACACAAAATCCTTTCTAACAGCTAGCCTAACTCCCTTATGCTCTCCCTCCAACCCCTTTCTCTTTTTTTTAATTTATAATTTATTGTCAAGTTGGTTTCCATGTAACACCCAGTGCTCTTCCTTACAAGTGCTCTCCTCCATGCCCATCACCCCTGTTCCCTAAATGGAGATGAAAAACAGCCAGCTATCATCCTTTTCATAATAGCTCTTATTTTGAAAAAAAAAAATAATTCCCCTTTGAGTTGTCTCTTTTCCAAATTGAAATCCCAATTGCCTCAGCCTTTTTACATAGCTATTGTTTTGCAATTCTTTAAATGTCCCTTTGATTCTTCTGAACCCTCTCCGTGGTCTTTTGTGTGTGCTTTTTACTTTTATTTTTTTTTTAATATTTACTTTTGGGAGAGCTCAAGAGAGAGGGGCAGAAGGAGGGGACAGAGGATCTGAAGTGGGCTTTGCCGACAGGTTGAGAGCAGGAAGCCCAATGTGGGGCTTAAACTCACAAACCACAAGATCATGACTTAAGCCCAAGTGGCATGTTCAACCGACAAGCACACAGGTGCCCCTCTGTGTGTGCTTTGTAAAAGTAGATTATGCCTCTACCAAAGATGTTGGTATTTTTTAAGGACAATGTACCTACACAAAGCAATGTTTTCCTTGTAAGAGCCATCAGGAATTTTATTTTCTAAAGACTAATATTTTAAAGATTCTACTTATAAAAAACTTTCTTGAATGTAGGAATCATATTCTAAGTAAAGGCATTCACCAAACCTCCTCCCATGATTATATATTATAGTCAAAATGACATTGGGTTAATAAAAGGCACAATGACAAGATGCTCATAGTCAATGTGGAACAAAAGAATAGAACAGAGCCAATAAAACTAAGCTTACTTTTTCTAGATGCATTGGTCACAGAATAACTAATATTCCCAGACTGCAAAGATTCTGGTGTGGTTGTGGCTTAAAACGACCTATGGCAATATGTGTAATTCTCATTACCTGACATGGGTGCTTCAAAAAAGTTATGGGATGATTGGATTTTTTTTAAAAAGGCAAATCAGTTTCCAATGCAGTTGTGGGAATACGCTTTGAAAGTGATTCCTGACTCCGCTCTTGCTGTGCCTTAAAATGTCTGCAAATACCAGGAAGGCTCTTGTAAATTCTAAATGTAAATGGTTTCCCCAGGCCACATCAACTTCAAGGTCACACAGTATAGTTGCAGAAAAATTCTTTTGTTTTTCCTCTTCTCAAATTGCATGAAGTTCCCCATATCTTTGTTAAATATACCTCTAAACTGTTATATAATTTCATAAAGCTTGCCTTGAGTATGGTCTGTCAGAGGATTCTATTCAATCTAGTGATATCTGATATTTTCTTCCTCTACTCTTTTCACTTCCAGAAGTAATTTTTGTATGGGGGAGCTCATGCTTCCAATGACTGCAGCAAAGCAGCTATAAATATGCAAGGTTATGGGAGTTCATACAGCCGTGAATCCTCAGCAAACTCACCCATGTGGACCCCTGTCATTGCCAAAGCTGTCATTATCTGCCAACTTGTACCGATGGAAGCAGCCAGACATTTCCATCCTTTTCTGTCTCTATGCAGTCGATGTCCATTTGGGAGTTTAGAGGATTACTTCTTTTCAGTTTCACTCTCTTCTTTTTTTAAAATTTACTTTTTTACGTTTTATTTTTGAGAGAGAGAGAGAGAGACAGCATGAGCAGGGGAGGGACAGAGAGAGAGGGAGACACAGAATTTGAAAACAGGCTCCAGGCTCTGAGCTGGCAGCACAGAACCTGAAGCGGGGCTCCAACCCATGAATCGTGAGATCATGACCTGAGCAGAAGTCAGAGGCTTAACCGACTGAGCCCCAGGCGCCCCTCTCTTCTTTATTGTAGTGTCTGTTTACTAGCATTCAGCCGGGCACCTATAGAAGCTGGGCCAGCAGATAATCTGGGGGCCATATATTTGACTGTATTAAAGGCAAGACATTATTATACTTCTTGACACCTTTCTCCTAGGTGAGTTCTACCCCAGAAACCTATTAAATTATTTATACAAGTAGAACCCACTTGGCCCAATTTTACCAGTCTTTCCTAGACATTTCTCAGTCTTAGGGTGAATACAGTTTGAGATCAGTTGGACTCCCCACTGTTACTTTCCAATGTAATAACCATTAAAGCTATCAGCCACGTTAAGGTCTGCTTTAGTTCCAAAGGATCCTTCCTTAAGTGACATTCAAATACTTTTAGGTTTGGCTTCCAGGAGAAAGAGTTGCCCCAAATTTCTGGCACCAACGAGACAGGCTTGGCATTCAGTTATATTATTTTTCCTCTTCCATGGGAACTGATGGTACTAACCTGCCATTTCCTACATCCACTGGGCTCTTCCTGCTCGGGGTCTCTTCCCGCTAGCACTCTGCACCAGGTGCTGCTGGCCTCATGTCCTGGTCCCTCAGACCACCTGAGTTCCTCTGCATCTACAGTTCACAATTCCAGGCCTCTGTTTGGCTTCAACATAATTTTAGAATTTTCTACTGCCATATTTAAATGACCTAAGTGAACCATGGTGCAGAAACAATTTCAATTACATGCATTTTAGTTACTTTCAGTACATTTAGATTGCACAGTATGAAATTGAGTTGCTCCTCACACTTAATACTTTTTATGCAGCAGTTCCATGATGGGCTTCTATTTCTCAGTGTAAATGTTACAGTTTTTGTGTATTTCAAGCTTAATTCCATTTGTACTTGTTTTTAAAGCAAATAATTTGAGTTAAAATTATTTTTCCTTTTTTGAAATTTCATTTGCTCATTAAAAGTAAATCATCACATAAAATTTTCAAAATGCTACTTTTCCATGTGTGAATCCAAGGGTCCAAGGAGGGCCTCTTTCCAAGAAGAAACAAAGAGTTTTAAAAGAAGCTGAGGTGCATCTGGGGGGCTCAGTCAGTTAAGCATCTGACTTGATTTTGGCTCAGGTCACGATCTCATGATTTGTGGATTCAAGCCCCAAGTAGGGCTCTACACTGACAGTGCAGGGCCTGCTTGGGATTCTCTTTCTCTCCTTCTCTTTTCCCCTCCCCCACTTGCACTCTCTTTCTTCCAAAAATAAACATTAAAAAATATAAAGAAAAAAGAACTTAAACATTTGTGGTGAGCATAGTATAACGTATAAAGAAGTTGAGTCTCTATCTGGTGTACCTGAAACTAATGTAACTTTGAGTGTCAACTACACTCAAATAAAAAAACGTCAAAATAGAGCAGTACAGTTGTTAAAAGCTACCTATATATAAATTTGAAGAACATTTTTCCTACAAATATGTTAATAATTACTGCCAGTTTGCTTGTGAAGGAATATAAATGAGGATTATCTTAAGTCCTAAGTCTCACCCCCCGTCGACCCTTGCTTACCTTTAAGAAAGCCTAAATGTCCATCACCTGATGAGTGGATCAAGAAGATGTGGTGTATATATATATATATATATACACAATGAAGTACTACATGGCCATGAGAAAGAATGAAATCTGGCCATTTAGAGGAAAGTGGATGGACCTCGAGGGTGTCATGCTAAGTAAAATAAGTCAGGCAGAGAAGGACAGAAACCATATGTTTGCACTCATAGGTCTAACAGGAAAACAGGAGAAACCTAATGGAGGACCGGGGGAGGGGAAGAGGGAAAGAGAGTTGGGGAGAGAGATGGATGCAAAACTTGAGAGACTATTGAATGCTGAAAATGAACTGAGGGTTGAAGGGGAAGGGGGAGGGGGGAAAAGAGGTGGTGGTGATGGTGGAGGGCACTTATGGGGAAGAGCACTGGGTGTTGTATGGAAACCAATTTGACAATAAACTATTAAAAAAAAAGAAATTTAAAAATTTAATTGAAAACAACAAAAATCCAAATAATGCCTTTTCAGTGAGGACATGGGACATATATTTGGTGAAATAACTCTTTTAAAATTTTTTTTATTTATTTGAGCAAGCGAGCGAGA
>PJEM01008316.1:0-84176 GCA_004023845.1 Helogale parvula
GCAAACACTCCCAAAATAAACTTAGATTGTATTGCAGTTTCACTTAACAGTATATAAAATGCTGTGTTGTGACAGGTATCAATTATCCATTAGATACTGAATCAATTTTTCTTAAGCACTACTCACTGCTTGCTTTTCTTGAAGCTAGATCATTCTGAAAATTTCCTGTTAGACCTATGAGTGCGAACATACGGTTTCTAGGACATTTATTCTTTAGGTACAAACTCGTGCTTTTAGGTCTAATTGGAAAGAAACTCTGGACCAGTATTAGTTTGAGGGATGTCCTTCAGATTTTGTTCTTACTTCTTAGTTAGATCAGAGTCACAATACAGCAAAGCATCAGTGGTGTTACTCTGTCCTGGGAATGATTTTCCCTTCTTGTTTGCCGATTCTAGGTTTCCACAGTGGACATTCTTCTTCTCTATTCCCAGTCTTAACCCCGCTCACTTCCACACCAGAGCTACTACTGACACTCTTAGATGGCCCGCATAGGAACCCGACACCCCACCCACCTGCTTTGGAAATTCTGTCCCCCCCCCCCGCCTCCCTCCATCCAGCAATAAGCCAGAAAAATACCCCGCTTCAAGTGTCATCATCTCTTGTCTGGACTTACTTTAACATCTTCCTGATATGTCTCCCAGCTTCCTGTCCCTGACCCCTAATTCTCTGTCCCCCATAGTCTTTTTCAACATGGCATCCAGAGTCATCATGTTAAAAACCTAGGTCTAATAGATCTCACATACTATTGACTGAAAGAAGTCAGGCACACAAAAATAGGTCATTTGCAATTTCATTTATAAGCATAGGCAAAACTAATCTAACATGACAGACATCCAGAATGTGGTAGCCTATGAGAAATGAAGATTGCCTGGGAAGGATGTGAGGGAACTTTCTGAGACAATGAAAATATTCTATGTCTTGGTAATGGTGGTGATTACAAGGTTTACACATTAATCAAAACTCATTGAATTATTCAGTTGATATTTGTGTATTTTACTCAAAGTAAATTGTAGGTCATTAAAAAATACAAAAGCAAAACAGAAGTCTAAGATCATGCCGTTTCTTTGCTCGGACCCTCCAATGGCTTCCCCCTTCATTCAGCGTGAAAGCCTAGATCCTTGCTGTGACTAAGAAGGCCCTGCTTCTTCTGGATCCCTTTTGCCTCTCTGACCTACTAGTCTTCCTTCCTTCTGTACTTTACTCCAGCCTCATTGGCTTCTGGTTTTCTTCCAGTTCACCAGGCATACTTCTGCCTTAGGGCCTTTGCATTTGCTATTCCCTCTGGAATGTTCTTCCCCCATATGTCTATGTGGTTACCTCTCTCATTTCCTTTAGGACTTTATTTAGAACCCCCCATTCTCAGTAAGGCCTTCCCTGGCCACAGTGTCTGAAGTATTAATACTCTCCTTGGTGACATTTTATATTACTCTTGCTTTTTCTGCCTTGGCATTTCTCACCTTCCCTCATACCATATTATTTACTTGTTTCTTTACTGTCTGCCTTCCTTCATAGTGAAGATGAGCCCCAGGAAAGCAGATAGGGCCTGTTTCGTTCACCACCGCATCCCCGGTGTCTAGATCAGTACTACAAATAGTACTACCTATTTGTTGAATAAATTATTTCTTTGTTTTATTTGCCTTAAGTACAATGCATGGATGCTTTTCGCTATTGCCAAAAAGAATTGGTAGTTGATATTGGAGACTGACTGAAAACAACCTTTTATGATAGGACCATCAAGGAACTGCAGGGCCAGCTGGAGTACGAGCGGCTGCGCAGAGAAAAATTAGAAGGTCAGCTGGATGAGTATCGCGCAGAAGTGGATCAGCTCCGGGGGACTCTGGAAGGGACGCGGGCCCCCAGTGTTGCTGTGGTTGGTGTCCTTCTTCACACACTTATCTCTCAAGAAGTAGTATATAAGAGGGTTTGAATCTTGCTTGTAACCCTTTTTAGTTTGGACAAGTCATTTAACCTCTCTGTGCCTTAATTTTAAGCCAGAGCAGAGATAATAATTTATAAAGGTTAAAGGACTGTATCTCTCTATGTAACTATTTATGTATATAACAGTATAAAACTTTATATGAACACACACACGTACATGTACATATACAAAGATACTAGCTAGTGTAGCATTCTCAGAAGTGCGCAGTGTTATTGTTTGTGATGCAAGGAAAAAAATAAAACTTTTAATGTTTATTTTTGAGAGATAGAGGGAGAGAGGGCACCAGTAGGGAAGGGGCACTGAGAGAGGGAGACACAGAATCTGAAGCAGGCTCCAGGCTCTAAGCGGTCAGCACAGAGCCCAGTGCAGGGCTCAAACTCATGAAGTTTAAGATCATGACCTGAGCTGAAGTTGGACACTTAACTGAGCCACCCAGGTGCTCCAGGGAAAAATTTTTTCTTTTAGAAGGAGAGTAATAATAATTCTCAGACAGCTGGAATCTGTATATTTTAACATTCTCAATAGCCAAAATAATGGAATGGAATCCATGTAAGAAAGCTTCAGCTCCTCAAAAGAAGTTTTTAGTGTATGTGCCTCCAAAGCGGGCACAGCCTCCAAAGCAGCGGGAAGAGGAGAAAGGAGCGGCATGGGAGCCGTCAGAGCGTCCCTTTGTTCAGCTTGATTGCAGAGCAGTGAAAATGGACATCTGTAACGCTTCACCTTCACATAGTTCTTTCATGTGTTAGCGTATGTCATTTGATCTGCCCTCTGAGAGGGCAGAGACTTTAAGTGACTTGTCTAAATTCACTCAGCTAGTAGTGGTGAGATTAGTATTCAGTTTCTAGCTTTTGATCCCATAGCCTTAGCTCTTTTCATAATTCCTGGCTAGAGTTTTGAATCTGGAATTCAGAATATGGCTTTAGAATGTAGAAAAATGGTTTAGAGTGACAAATAAAAAGGACAAGCATGTAGGAAGCTGGAAAGAAATGGATATGAGAAACACAAAGGACAAATACAGAAAAGCAGGCAGAGTATAGAAAATAGAGTGAAAGTGACAGCAGGCGACCCACAGTGGGGCTTGTACTGGGGCCCCCTAGTCTCAGAGCGGAGCAGTCAGAAAGGACACTGGGGAGACTCTGCGACCCTCACTCTCCTGTGGGTGAAGACAGCCTTGATGTGGCCCTTCTGGAAGCTCAGGTGACACAGAGTAGCAATTCAAGTATGGTTCCCGTTTTCTTTCCATAGGGCAATGTTTCCTTCAGTTGCTGTGGGTGAGTTAATTCTGTTCCAGACCTGTATCGCCTCAACTCTGACTTATAAGACAAACTTCCTGGCTAGTTTTTATTTTGCACAAACTTATTAGTCTCTTTAATAACCACTTTAAAAAACACTAACGCGTGCTTGTTATAAAACGTTAAAAACAGCCGTAGTTCCTTCCCACACCAAGTCCAACTCTCCAGAGGCAGCTCCTGGTAATGGTCTGGCTTGTCTGGTGTCAGACAGCATTCTGTCCATCTGCAGACACGTGTGCGGTTTCTCTGCATGCACACATTGACACTTTCACCAGCGCTTATTTTTCCAAGAGAGAATTAATTGTAATCCCTTCTCTTTATTTTTGCACCACTCTTAGCCACCATGGGACACTTTTGTGTAGAGGCCAGCCTGTGCGGTCCCGGGTGTTGGACCTGAGGACACACACCTTTCATGAACTGCCCCCTGCAGTATGAATCCCGATGTACCTCCTCGCTGTGCGGCAGCAGATCCGCAGCCTCCGCCTCTGTGCCGCACCAACTCTAGATCTTTTGGGGATTATCCAAGCCTCACCATCTCCGAGTCATTCCAAATCGAGTCATCTACCTAGAAAATTTTTATTTTTTAGCAGCTATTTAAAATATTTTCTTACCCCAGAACATCTGTTCTTAGGGTTGGGCTCGACTCCATACCTTAGAGCACACTACGTTATCTCCCTAAAGCTCTGCTGCCTACCAACCATGTGGCTTTCAGGAGAGCCGACTCAGGTCACTGTACTCCGGCCCCATCGTCTTTTGCGGTCCTACTTTAGGTTAATTGAATTTTTGTAAATGAGCAAGTGTCACCAACCTAATGGCAGTTGTGGTCCTGCCAATGCGTCTTTTCTGCAGAAGCTTCTGAAACAGGGTTCACCTTTGAAATACCTATCTCACTAGGTTGTATTGATGTTAAGTGAAAGACTGAGTGGCAGTACTATTTTCTATCTTGTATTAAAAGGAATATGTTCACACTTCTTCATATCCTTTTTTTCCTTTCTTTTCATTTTCTGTATTCAAGCTGAATAAACATCGTCAGTAGGTAAATAAATGTGTGGAACCCTATGCTTGTGAGTAGGAGCAGTTAGTTTATTTGGGAGTCTGCTCAGTGCTCATTTACCTAGATTCTTCAAGAAATTCTGACTAAATCTCCTGCCACCTTCTGGTCAGGACCAATGATTGCATTCAGCTGTGCCTTGAAGATTTTTTCCCTGCAAAACAATCTGTAAAAAAAGATTTCTCAGGGTAGTTTCTTAAGATCGTTTGACATCTGTAATGCACTTAAATAGTTCTTGATAACAGTGACAACAGCAGCAGGTGGTTTTGATAATAAGTGGCCATATTGACAGTGCAGGGTGTGGGCAGGAACACTGGGGGGAATCCTAACTCCAGTCGCGGCCCTCCCCCATGGACACGTGTGTGCCTTGTGCGGTTCGTGGAGCCCCTGCATCCAGCTCCTTCCTGACCAGCTGGGTGCAGAGCACTTTTTGGCTGGGAGAATTATTCATAGATGATCAGCATCCACTGAGCATCACTGTCTTGTCTAGCTCTCTCTTGCTCCTTCTTGTGGCATTAAGTGCATCTTCTGCGCTAGGTCCCGAGAATACCGTGACGGATGAGAAATATTTGGAAACAGTGGTGGCAGGCAGGAGAGCGAGAGACAAGGGCAGTAGAAGGATGTTGTGAACAGAAGAAGGAATGGAGGAGATGTGGATGGAAGGGATGGGAGGAACCAGGAGATGTGGCTCCTAGCACTACCAGGCTTGCAAAGAATCCAGACAATGACCTTCTAAGACTGTGCGCGTCATGTAGCAGTATACTGAGAAGTGACAGGCTAAGAAAAAAGCAGAAATAGAGCTGTTCTCTTTTGGGGATGTACCAGGCAGAGCCAGGACTGGTTGATTTCTCTAGGTGTCTCCTACCTAAGTCCATGAGTCAGCACAGTATGATGCACTGATACTTCAGATTTGAGAATTTATTTACACAAAATCCTAGAAGAATTTTAACCCAGAGTTGAAAATAATAGTATAGCAAAACTTCTTTTGGAACAGATATTGCAGAAAGACGAAATTGTGTATAGAGCACATTTCTCATTCGGCCCTTCTTTCCTTTGTAGGAAGAGGGGTCTTCTGAGTCAAGTAAAGATAAGAGGCGAGTGAAGAAAAAGGTGTCTTCTGGGGGAGTTTTTGTGAGAAGGTACTAATCTCTGAAATAACTTTAAATAAACTTGTTTGATTTTTCTTTTACTTTTAAATTAATATAAATGTAAACCTATATAAATTCTCTTCCGTTACTCATATACTATCTCTATTCTGAAGGCAGAAATACGGAGTAGCAAAGGGATTGCTAAAGCTGCATGCACTCCGCTGTACTCCCCCTCCCAGTATATACTTTTATATACTTAAGTAAGCAAGACTCCACAGTTAGGACTAATTAATTTGCAGGTATTCACACATACTTTAAAATATAAGATGGTATAGTCAGTAATGAAAAGAAATGTAGACATTAAAAATTATCAAAAATTCCATTATGGCTTCATAATAGAATTTTCCTTAACATTCTAGAGACTACCATTTTTTAACTTTGCAAATGGCTTTAGGAATACCTATTTAAATAGTCTATTTTAGAATCCAACCATAGTTCTGTCACGCAAGCTTTATAAGAAAGCAACACAGAAATGAGGCGGACTGAACAGGGTAAAAGACACATAGTTTCATTATTCTTTCTTCCCACTTTCCCTCCTGACACCGCTGACCAAAAAACCACCTCAGCTTCTCATTCCGGTTCGGTCTTCATTCCCTCCCATTCTATGTCTCCTCGCTTCCTCGTTGACGTAGCAGATTTGTGTCCGTTGTGGGGCAGTTGTCTAGATCCCGCCTCCCTCCCCCTGAAGAGCTGATTGGTGGCTTCCCAGGCAGCAGCTTTCTCACCAAGCATCAGATGCTGACGCCCTGGTCCAAGCACCAGTTTGCCCTGACGTGAGTGTATCTGCATGCTAACATCAGGCTGATCGAGGGTTTGTAAGCAAGTGTTAAAAAAAAAAAATGCCTTACCTACCCTTTTGAAAAACCTTTATAGTCATTAGTGTTACTTTCTCTGCGGTTTCCAGTAGGCCTTCAATCTATAATAAAACATTTATTTGGTACTTACTGTGTGTGAGATCTGTGCCAAGTTCTTTCCACGTATTAGCTCTTAGTTCTCACCACAGCAAGAGACAGGCATATTTTACAGGTGGAAGATGGATCTGCTCCGAATCACAGAGCAATCTGAGGACTCTAAGCTTAGCGGGCAAGCTTCAGCGCCTGTGTTGACCGCCACAGGGATTCCCAAATCCAACATTTCTCACCTTCTGGGACTACACACAGCCTTACTTCTTCCTTCCAGCCTGGTGACCCTGAAGTGAACGCCAACTCTGTAGTTTGTTAGACTTGCTCCAGTTTTCTCAAGGCCACATCTCTAGTCTCTCTCTGTAGCAGTGAGCTAGGAAAGAACTAGAGGAGTGTGGTCATAGGAGAGTGCACCCTTGGGGCAGAGGTTCCCTGGCTGCCCCCCAGTACCCGTCCTCCCTCCTTCCCTTGCAGTGTTGGGCTTTACCTGGCTTGTGGCTGCTCAGGATAAGGGCTAACTTCCCAGTCTCCTTGGCAGCTAAGACACCAAGTTGTGGCCAAGAGAGGCTGAGCAAAAATGGTGTGTATAACTTCAGGGTCATGCCCTTAAAGGGAAAGGGCTTGCCTACATCCATCTTGCCCTTTTCTACTTCTGGAATGTGGATATGGTGGTGAGTCACTGGACCTTGTGAATGAGAGCAACACCAGGAAGGGTGAGCAGTAAGATGAAAAGGCTCTTGTGCCCAGAGACCACGGAACTTGCGTATTAGCCCTGGAATGCTTACACTTGGACTGAGGTAAGTGAGAACTAAACCTCTTTGTTCTATAAACCACTATTATTTTGGGTCTTCTTATAGCTAAATCAAGATTGTAATACGATCCTCAAATTATATGTATTTAATCATAAATCTCATATACGTACTGTCATATGTACTGCTTCCAGCACGACCAGTTCTTGGATTTTCTGGACACCACCTGGATGCTCAGCATTACCGAGTTAGCGTCAGGCTTCACAGGTTAACAGCTCAGTCCCACAACAATGCCCCGACTTGAGACACCCTTTTTCAAGTCCCAGGTTGTCGCTAGTACTTCTGACTAATCAGCAGTACATTTGGAGGTTTCCAGAACCCTCTCCTTAGGTTCAACAATCCGATGGAATGACTCACAGAACTCACAGAAACGCTTTACCATTAGTTTATGGAAAAGGCTATGTCTCCGGAACTGCCAAATGGAGGAGACACAGGGAGGAAGGTGTGGAGCGAGCGATGTGTGGGGCTTCCAGGCCCTCTCGTTGTGCCCCCAGCACCCTGGTGTGCCCTTGGGTGGGCCAGCAAGTAACTGAACTGAACCTCCAGCTCCTCTCCTGTCCTCTCCCTTCCCCAAAGGTTGAGTTGAGTTGGGAGGTTGGGGAGGCTCAACGTTCCGCCCTGTAATCAGGCCTCGGTCTATTTGGCAACCAGTCCCCATTCTGAAGTTATATAAGGGCTCCCGGCCACCAGTCACCTCAGTATACACTCTTATCATTCCAGAGGTTTGAAGGATTTTAGGAGCTGTGTGCCAAGAAAACAGAAGCTTAAAATTACCCCTATTAGGAAATTATAAGGGTTTTAGAAGAGATCTGTGCCAGGAACTTGGGATGAAGAACAAATGTATATTTATTATGCCAAATTATGTTAATGAAACACAAAAATAGAAGTAAAAAAGATGTTAGATATAAGGAGAAATATTGTGGGTATTTTTTTTTTAAGTTTATTTACTTTTTTTGAGAGAGCAAGTGAACATCTCAAGCCAGCTCTGCACTATCAGTGGAGAGCCCGCAGCAAGGCTCGAACCCACATGTGAGATCGTGACCTGAGCTGAAATCCGGAGTTTCAGCATTTTATTAGTCCATATAATGACAATCACTAAGTTTAGTGTTCATGACAATAGTTTTTTCCGTTGCCTCATTTCTTCTATTAAAAAATACTGCAAACTTATTATATCAAAATTCTTAAAGACTGACAAAATGGGAATTATATATCTTGATTTGCTTTTCAAATACAGTGAAAGGTTTTTACTGACTCAACTAGTCCTTATAAAACCCTGCCTGATCTACTTTGTCACCATACGGAAATTCACTGAATTTAAGGGAATCATAAACAAACAAAACAACCTTCATTTTATGTAATAAATTTAAGATGAGTTCCTAAGAGGCAGGGATAAATTGTTTTTTTTTTGTGAATAAGAAAATTAAAAAGTATATGTAATAGAGCTCAAGACACGGCAACTCTTTAGATTTCATACTGTCATAAGTTGCACTAGGGTACAAATGATTTTAAAGTTTATTGTTTTAATCCACTACCAAAAAACCCCAATCTCCATTTCTAAGTTGCCATTAAAATCCAAACAATTTTGTTAAGACAACACTTTATTTTACATGAAAAGGTAATTATGCAATGGTTACCAGGAAAGTTGAATACAATAATGAGTATGTAGGCTTAGGAATCGTTTTTAAATTTGCGGCAGACATCAAAGAAATCCTATATGATAACAGTTGTTTAAGCAAACACGAGAAAGCTCAGGATCAGCTTCTATGAACTTTAAGAGGATAAAGACAAAAGATTTTGATCTCAAATCAGATTTTTAATAGTTTTTCAACATAAAATAAAGACACAAATAAAATACCCAAAATACACCTTCCCATTCTAAAACATTTCTTTTTAGTCCATATGTGCTTTGAGTAATGTTGTTGTACTAAGTACCTGATGCAACTTTCAGGTCCAGAGTAAATCTCTCCCGGTGTTCTAAGAAGTCAATAGCAGTGGTCAGCAACAAAAGCATACTATAGTAGTTTCTCTGCTATTTCCAGATTCTATAAAATCCCAAAGCTATTGCCAGGCATGTAAACACTGAAGCTGTGAAAAGAAGAAACTGGGTTACAGGTCAGGCATTTGTGATTATTTTACAGAGACAAACACAACAATGTCATCTTCAATTTAAATGAAGAGCAAAAGACAAAGGAAATCCAACCTATTCTCTACCTTAGGTTTTTTATTCCCAGAAAATTAAGCTAAGGAAAAAGGATATCCTTTAGGGGAAGATTAATTTAAATTAATTAATACTAATTTTAAAAGCTTCTTGTATTTTAAACCTCAATAAGGATGACAGTTAACAAATTATGTTAGAATCTGTGAACAGTGTTTAAAAGTCATTATAATTAGCATTAACAATGACTACTTTAAATAATTATGAAATCTAACTTTAGATCTTATAAATGAAAAAACTTTCTTACCTATATATGAAAAAATGACGTAAAAGCTAATAAAATAGACATCTGTATCATCCAGGAGATGAAAATGTTAATTTGCTTTTTCAGTACACTTAAAAATAATTTGATGATTATTAAAAACTTATAAATGAAACTTTAATGAAAATGCTATAAAAAAATCTCAGTAAGGTAGACGAAAAGGCAGAAAAAGCATCAGGCTTTTCAAGTAGTTAACATACTACCTGTTCTTTGTTTTAGCATTCTGGATAGAAAACCTTGTTCTCCTTTAAGAAGTTGAATCTGGGTGAGTTTTTTAGGGACTCCCCAGTTTCTAGTTTGTTTAAACAGCCTTGACTTTTAAAAAAGAGACTCTGAGATGCATTACAAACTTTTATAACTAAAGATGCAAGAAACAGCCTTTCATGGTAAAGCTGCTATAATTTTAATATATAAATCTAATTACACATTATCCCATTTGATCGTAATAACAAATTGAAACTTGGTTAATGATAAGGCTATTTCCTTAATTTTAAGAAATGGGATTAGGACTAGGACACATAGGGAGGCTAGATATTCGAGGAGAAAGAATAATACTTAAGTTTCTTATTGCCACTGGTCAATCATACATTCACCTATTTGATCCTGATTCTTTTTGCCATGTTTCAGGCAGTGTGCTGAACAATTATACAGATTATCTTATTTAGCTACGATTAAAATAATACAAGATTGGTGGTGTCCCACTGTACAGATAAGGTAAGAAGCTCAAAGTTGTACTGCTGGCACGTGGTGGACAAGGAGTCAACATTATGTGTATCCATGTCCAAAATTGTTTAAAGTTTATTTTTGAAAGAGAGGAGACACAGTTCCAAGCAGGCTCCGCACTGTCAGCGCAGAGCCCCGTGTATACAATATACAACACAATGGTTACTTTATTTCTTATTTCTCTTGTTAGCTGTTACTTCTCATTGCTTTTACCCTGTGACCCAAACAGCTTTCTCATTTGTTATTTTCCAAGGTCTGTCAAGGACACATCCCTATACAGGATGCTCAGGTAAGCTTGTACCTGGTACCTCTTACTCTGTAAATGTTAGCTTGTGTTAATTGTCTGCCTAGAACAGAATCTACCACATTAACTATATAGAGCAAATGGAAACTGCCATTGTCTTACAGTTCTATCTTCTTGGCAACAGTGATCTGGGTCAAAGGGAGGTGGTGTCTGACCCAAGATGGGACATACAGACTCCTTCCCTGGGATTTTCTGAATTGGAAAGGGATCATTTTTCTTGGTTGATGAAACTGGTATGATAGGAGTCTGGAAGCTATTAGTAGCCACGTTTTCAACCCAGGGAGAAAGAAGGTATAAGAGAATGACGGGGATATTCAGGGACAAGATACAGAGTAAACTGTGCATCTAATTATCCCTGAGTTCAAGCTATACCTCTGCCCTTCCACAATTCAATATGTAAACTAATAAACTTCTTTAATGCATAAGCTAGTTCAAGTTGGATGTATGATCCTTGAAACAACGAGTTTTGTCTGATATATGGTGGGAAACCAAATATCCACACTGATTACAATTTATAAGGGTTTCTTCTCTAAATGAAATCCAAGACCTTTAATGCTGGGGCTTTATCAGTATCTTTTTAAATTTTTTCCCCTCTGCTCATGATTGAAATCAGTATGTGGATCCCAGTAAGTGGAGTATTACTGTTCTATTGGTAACATCTCAGGTATTCTACACCCAGAGGATCGACTCATAACATTACCTCCCTACCTGCTGAGTATGAGATTCTAATTTCCTAAAAGACTTAACAGCAATGACACATATTTGAAGGAAAAGGAGGAAAGAAAATGACTTCAGAGCGGCTGACTGCAAATCCTCAGTGAAATAAAAGGAAGGTAACTTAGAAAAAGTATTTTTGTAAACAATGACTGGCTAATTTCTAAACATGTTAACTTCTTTTGTCACTGCCACTAAATCTATACAAGTCTGTCTTACACTGAAGAAGGCTTTCTGGAGACCACCACCATCTTCAAACTGAAGGTAAAAGGGACTTTATTTTTAACTAAGATACTGATCTTTGGATAAATACTCTAGAGGGAGCTGAGTGGAATTTGAAACTCCTCCTAACCTGGGTTGCTCTGAGATCTGTTTTGAAGGTGGAAATGAACGCTGCAAACTGGGCTATTTTGTAATTTCCCCTGAGCATCACCAGTGAACTGAAGATGTCAGGTTCCAGAGACTTTGCTAGAAAAGTGGTTTTCAAAACTTGTTTTAGCCTTAGAAGTCTTTTTCAAATAAATCTTCAATAGAAGCTCAGTATTTTAAAAAGATAAAATATTTTAAGATTCAAATTGAAGAGAGGAAGGGCATTGTCTCGGCTGAGGGTGGAGAAGCGGGGTGGGCTCCACTTACGCTCCTATTACCACGTCAACGTAACGAGGGGCTGCCCAGAAAACCGCTGACGGTATAAATCAGCAATTTTATTTTGGACAATTGTTATACAGAAATATTAGCATAAGGACACAAAGATGTGTGTCTGCATGGGATGTTTACACATACACACATACGTGGCTGTTGGATGCACTACTGTTTCTCATAATGAAAAGTTAGCAGAATGTTAACAGTTTGAAAAAATAAATTATGGGATTTTCATGTAATGGAATACTCTGCTTTCAAGTAAAAAGATACATATGCATTGCTATGCAAAGATATTTAAAACATTTGGTTAAACTTGAAAAAGTTGTAGTCCGTACAATATAATCTACTTATGTTTTTAATAATCTATAATGTTTATATACAGAAGAAAAAGCCTAGGAAGAGATCTACTACTAAATGTAAATACATGTGGGGACAGAGTGGAAGGCTTTCACTGGATAGGACTGGATAGGACACAATTTACCTTCACGAAAACACATTCCTTCTTATAAAAAGAAAGTACAACATGTGTTGGGCATTCTTCTTCTATGGGCCTTGAAACTGGGTCAGGTCACATGTACTTGAGCTCAGTGTGTGGCAGTCTAATTTCTGGGCAGTATCTGTGTTCAGCCAGATTTAAGGTAAAAGGTAAATTTACCCCATGCTTGTTATTTTTGCCTATATTTATTTTAGTGATCGTTCTCTGGAAGTCCACTCAAATCCTTATGGAAGAAGGTAGGAATACAAGTTTTCATTATCTTTTTTGCATCATTCTGTACCTTGTTTTTTTTATGTAGTTCTTTGCTATTTATATGCTTTTTCCTATTAGTACATTGCAGAGTTGCCTGTTAAACTTGCACTGCAAGTGATCAAGGAAACCTGTCATACCTCCTCCTGTTTTCTCTTTTGTGCTCCACAGTTATCCTGGTAGATAGGAGCTAACAGGTCTCAAAATCAAATGTCAGCAATTACTTTCTCTGACGAACATAGTATTAAAAAGAAAAACTACAGGCCCCAAACGCCATCACTTTGGGGACTCAGCCTAAGTGGAGCTTAATACCTAATGTAATCGCAGTTTAAACCTGCCCCAGAAGTGTGGTCTTAACCAGTCAGTGAAATTTTGTAACCATCCACAAGGGTCCTCTCCATGCCCTTAGAAGATAAAGTCACTTGCATGATAAAACTACCTGCTCTCCCACTATGGTAAAGGGACTAGCCTGGAACAATCCCTTTCTTTTGCTAATAACCTTTTTGCCCCGCCCACCTTCTACAAAAACCTTCCATTTTTTGCTAAGTTTTGTTTATTTAAGTAATCTGTGTGGGGCTTGAATTCAGGGCAAGAGTCACATGTTCTCCCTGAGCTCTCTCTGAGCTAGCCGGGTGCCCCCAAACCTTCCATTCTGTACAACTCCCGAGAGTTCCCCTCTACTTGCTAGATGAAATGCTGCCCAATTCATGAATTGTTTAGTAAAGCCAATTACATCTCAAGTTAACTCAGTTTTGTTTTTTAACACATCTGGTGGCAGCAGTAGATGAACCGAACGTCTGCCGGCATTTGGGGACCTGAGAAACACGGTGTGGCACCCACAGACCCTTAGAATGCGCCATCCTTCTTGCCATTTCTGAGGACCACTGGTAAGTCCCTCTCAGTTTCAGCTCCACTTTTTGTGTTCAAGCTCTGGATCTAATTGGTTATCCAGTACAGGGTTCAGGAGTCAGTCTAGACTGACAGAGGAGGCTCTAATGGAGCACGCTGGTTCAGTCTACAAGTCCACACTGGAATCCTTCCCCCAGTTCCAGTCCAGTCTCCTCGAATGGATCTGCTCGAGTCCACTTTGGGAGTTGCTGGTGGTGTGCACAGCCTTCTCCTGGACAGACTGCAGGAACATTATTTTGGTGAATGCTCGTGTGCTGAGGTGCATGTATGTCTGTCTTGTTTTGTGTACATGAAGGAGACTGCTAGTGGGGATCATGGAGGCCAAAAAGCTGCAATAATTGGTGGGCATAGATTGATATTTAAGAGCTATTAGGGTACTTGCCCGCTTAACCCAAAGACTCTAGTGATTGAATAAGATGTTCATGAAAGGGGTAGACTGATATTAGGTCAACTGCCACCATCAAGAAAACTGTGTAACAAGGCACACTGTAAGACATGTATAACCCCCACACAGCAGCAAGTCCCTCCCAGGTATTAGGTTGGCTCTGAGAAACCCGAAGGCTTAGCTAAAGAAATGAGATTCTTGATGTTCAGAGAGTTGAGTGTGCCACCTTCTGGCACAGCTGCTAATTTTGTGTCTAAGAACTTAGTCCTAGAAGGTGCAGATAACTAGTAAGATGAAAAAATTTTACTGAGACCAATGTGGAATTATGATGGCCATTATAGGGAAACATTCCAATTAACACCATCATTCATTTAAGAAGTAGACTTGAAAATAAAGTGTTCTCAAATTAAATGGAACAAGATAACATGTTTCATTTAGCAAGCAGAAGCCTCTAAAAGGTTTTAAAATTCTATATTAGTTGCATTAAGAGTCACTGAAAAAAGCCAATGAAAAAGAGAAAAGGTATCTAAAACAAGAAAATAAGATGTGTTCTGTACCTCCTACTGCTCCCCTCTGTCCTTCGAGTACTCATCCCAGTGATCCTCTGCCTAAACTGCCTTTCCACTCTAAAGCCACTATTGGGACAGTTACCTGTTAAAATAAGACCACCTGAGGTTACAGGGGCTCTTTCACCCTTTGGTCAAAGGCCAAATTAAGGGCCATAGTTAGAGAATTTCTTAAACTCAGGGGAGGATCCTTAAAAATTTCTCTGAACACATTATCTCCTGAGCTCACTTGAGAGAGGGAAATACACTTTCACACTGTCACTTTCTTTCCAAATCTAGAGCCACTGATTATTGATCTTTTGTGGGAAGAGCTGTTTCCTTCTTGCTTGTTATTTTTATATCCTAAAAACGGGTTGGTTTCTGCCTGGTTATTGGTTCTTTTCATTCTCTTTGGGAGTGACTCTAGACCTTGTGAAGGCAATACCTTTTACACCCTCTTTGA
Source organism: Helogale parvula (assembly GCA_004023845.1). Taxonomy (NCBI): domain Eukaryota; kingdom Metazoa; phylum Chordata; class Mammalia; order Carnivora; family Herpestidae; genus Helogale; species Helogale parvula. The sequence continues at coordinate 15,049 of PJEM01008316.1, forward strand.
GGTTGCCTCTTGGGTCCATGAAGTTAATACTGCCAGAAATATTTACTATTTGTCCCAGATGAAACCCAACAGGACTTAATAACTCAATAGCTAGGAGTTTAAATTGAAAGCTGATGATAGCTTGACAGAGTATTTTTTGGCCTTCTCCCCTCAGCTCCACACACCAGAGGGAAGAAGACCTTCTCATAGGTGGATGGGTTTGTCACTCCTTTGATATCACTGAGGTGGCACCCCAATTCTTTGAGGAATTAGAAATAGCTGTCCTATTTTATACATCTAGTCTCTACAGGACCAGAACTGTGGTCCAAAATCAATTCAAAGACCTCCAGTCTTTTTTTTTTTCTTTTACCACCCCCAAAACCTCCCCTATTTATCTCGTAAGTTTTGTAATTGTAAAAATTCTGGCCTTAAGGAAACAAAAAAATCCTTCTAGGAGAAGCTTGTATTTTTTCCCCTGTGCCCTGAAAATGTTCTACCAGGTCTTCTCCAGGAACTCTTACCTAGTTCATCTCATTAAAATGCAAATTTCAGGGAGGTAATTCTTACCAGGTAAAAACAAAAGGGAAGAATCATATGGAACTTGATTGCCAAGGACAAATATAAATCGTAGAAGTGTCTTTTCCACACACACTAGAAACAGCTTTAGCAACCTAGACACAATACCCTTAATCCATCTACCAGAAAAATAAACTCAGATCCAACTTTAATAACTAGTAAATTTAGTACCTATTTCATGGCAGTAATTTTAAAACAAGCATTAAGATCTCTGCATCGGTATATTTACATATGTCTATATATGTGTATTGTAATTATGTGGTTATTTCCTACCTCCAGACAGTATTGCTAGAATTAATCTGTAAAACAGCTCTATTTAGTCGGGTTGAAAGCAAGCACTTATAAAACTGAGCACTCTGAAACTCTCAGAGAAAAACACTTTATATGAAAGCTAGCTTATGCTTAATGGTTTATTTAAGACAAACATGTCTCGGGACGCCAGGGTGGCTTAGTGGGTCCAATTTGGCTCAGGGCATGATCATGGTTCGTGGGTTTAAGTCTCATGTTTGGCTCTGTGCTAACAGCTCAGGGCCTGGAGCCTGCTTCGGATTGTGTGTCTCCCCTGTCTCTCTGCCCCTGCCTCACTTGTGCGTGCTCTCTCTCTCTCTGAAAATGAATAAATACTAAAAAAAATTAAAAAAATAAAAAAATAAACACCCAACAAAACACACAAAAAAACCCCAAACATGTCTTTAGAATTATCAACATTATATATAAAACTTGAATTTATTAGCAAAATAAGTGCATGTTCTTTTATAAGATCTGTGCATAAACTTAGGATAATGGCTGTCTTTGCCTAATGTTTCTATGAAGTTTTAGGAAGCAACAAATATAATTTTATTTTTAAACATTAAAAAATTAAAAAATATATATATATATTTGTGTGTGTGTGTGTGTGTGTGAGAGAGAGAGAGAGAGAGAGACACAGAACTCAAAGCAGGCTCCAGGCTCTGAGCTGTCAGCACAGAGCCTGACACGGGGCTCAAACTCACAAATTGTGAGATCATGACCTGAGGTGAAGTCGGATGCTTAACTGACTGAGTCACTCACGCACTCCACTGATTTAAATATAATTTTAAAGAACAAGACGAGTAAACAAAGTTTTAAGGAAGCTTTTAAAAAAGTTTCTCCAAATCTTTTTGGTAACTTGAAACCTTAAAGTTTTGCTAAGTTAAATGATGACTTAAAATTAAATCCATTTAAATATCTAGATTATTTCCGAATAAGACAAAATACTAAAACATTAATTTACTGAACATAGGCTTATCTACTCATGATTTTATACTACAGGGAAACTAAAAGACATTTGGATGTATGAAAGCTGTACTAGAAAAATTTTAAAAGGTCTATGATTCCAGAATTTTTAAATGTATTTATGAATTTGCAAATTTAAAGAATGCCGGTATAACAGATGTTCACAATTGCTTACATAGTTTTCACTAGAAATTAAGGGTTCTCAGGGTTAAGAATTCTTTATTTTTAGTTTTCTATTAAAGAAATTTTTTAAAAAAGAGTATTTATTTAGAGAGCATGACAGAGGGAGAATCTTAAGCAGACACCAGTGGGGAACCCAGTGCAGGGCTTGCTCTTAGAACCCTGAGATCATGACCTGAGCCCAAAGCAAGTGTTAAACACTTAAATGACTGAGCCACCCAGGAAGCCCTCTGAGAGTTAAGAATTCTAATTAATATATGTAACTAAAGCTACTAAAAATATGGAAATATCTCCATATGCCAGGAAAAGTAGGATGGGCTTTCAGTTAAAAAAAAAAAAGGTGGGGGGAGGTATGAAAAACAGACGTATTTTTTGTTGAGGGAGAGTAATTTTGTTCTAAAGTGAGGCTGGTTGTTTAAAAAGGAAAAATAGGACAAAATCAGAATGTAGAAGGTTTGTGAAAACCCATCTTTAAGAAGGAGTCTGAGATAAAAATTACTTAAAAAAAAATTCCTATGTAAAAAAGGATTAAGTTTTCTTACTCCTTTGGTCTACTTTTGATAAGACTGTAAGTTTCTTTACCTTTTATATTTAAATTTCATAATGATCTGTGATCCTATTCAGGCAAGTGCTTTAAAAACCTTTTTTGACAGGGCATTCTTCATAGGATTTGTAAAGCCATTTAAGCTTATGTTATATGCAAATTACAAGGACAGCACTGTCAAACAAGTCATACTGAGCCTTATATTTGTAAGACATGGCACTTGTGGGTGATGTCCATTCTGCTGCAAACATGGCCCCTGTTGCCAGACTTTTGCCATCCTAATGTCCTCGAAGCATGGCACGGTGTACTTGAATCTGAGAAAGTAAGATGGGGTATGCGATGGCTGTAAGTTACACTTGGGGCCAAGAGAACCTGGACAGCGGCCTGGTTCTTCTTGGCTCCCTCACAATCCCCATTTTCCATTTTTTTTGCACACCTTCACCTCTTCACATTTAAGAGGACTCGAATTACAAATAGGCACGGGTATGAGACTTGTGTAAGACTGCAAAAACAGTCTACCAAGGTTTGACCTGTTTGGTCCATAATCGTGGAAAAATTGGTTTTTTTTTTTGTACTCAGAGGCTTCAGATCTTTTTCTGGACCCTCTTAATACCTGTAGCTGGACCATTCAACTACCACTTCCTATGTATGGGTTATCAGTGTTCTTGTTAGTGTGTGTATGTTTTCCAGATGTGCCGAAGCCTTTTCCTGCTCTAAGGTACAGTGAAAAAGAACTATTAGAAAATTTGTTTCTCTCTTGGGGTATGCCTTCCATGGTCTCTAATAATCAAAGCACCAGGCAAATCACACTTCAGTGGGCAATCATAAGAGCATTACCTTGCAAACTTCTTGGAATTCTTTTAGTACACAACCTTCCGCTGAGTCTCTGTTGTCTCACGCTGGCATGACTGGCTACAGTAAGTCTCTAAAGTCTTGTGCTCAAGTCCATCATCAACAGGTTAAAGAAGCCTTCCTGGATCCTAATTCAAAGGAAACCTTCAGTCACAGTCTGTAGCCTGGTGACTGGGTATTCTAAAAATGTCATCAGAGGAAGACAGCCCTTGGGTCCTGTTTGAAGAGACCTTCCTTCCCAAGCACTCCTGACCATTGGTTCACTGACACTGTTGCAAATATAGAAGACCTAAAGTCCTCAAAATCAAATTGACAAGATACAAGATATAGCTGATATTGTAGAATGCTTCTGCCCAAGATGACAGATCAAGACTTCATATGTTAAGTCAACATAAAACCTTTTTTCTGTTTTCCTTTCCTTTATTCTACATTGGCCTGGAAAGATAACATCCTCATCTGTCTCTCCCAAGCCACAGCTAAGGTGGGGTAACCTCTGGAATTTAAACCTTTTATTTCAGATCAGGAGCAAATCTAATAACTGCGCCTGCAACTTTTCATAAGCAAAATAAGACAGTTCCTTGTTTTAGCTCCCCTAAATTTAAACTGTTGAGTTAAAAAGGACCTATACTAAGATGCTTTTGTGATTTGGGCTTCACTCTATTTGGCAAATTCCTGGTTAGGGATAAAGATAAATGAGGCTGTGATCATGAACTTCTTTTTAATTCTTAAATTATAAAATCTGCTGAAGAAATAGCAGCTCATCAAAGATCTTAGATTCTGCGGCCAAAGTTGTCTGCAGATAACAGAACAGCTCTTGATTATCTTTTAGTTGAGCAAAGAGGGGTCTATGCTGTCAGGACAATCTGCTGTGCCTAGAGGAACACTTCTGGGGAAGCTGAAACTCAGTTACATAAGATCTTGCTTGGCTTACATACAGGCTACTTGGCTTAAAAAGTAGATTCCTTCCAGACAGAGTCTTTGACTTACTTGATTTTGACTGTCACTAATGGTCTTCCTCTCCTTTATATTCCCAGACCCCTACCCTTCTTAGTGTAAGATGTCATGTAAGCCTCAGGTGGCCTGTCTTTGAGATTTCATCTCTCTGTGGATTCCCTGAGTATATATGAAACTAAATCTCATTTTCTACTGTTAATCTGTCTCATGTTAATTTCTTAGTCCAGCTAAAAGAGCCTTGAAGAGCGGAGGACATTCCTTCTTCAGGACAGTGGCACAGTCAGCGGGATAACTCGATCACATTCTCCCTGGGTGCTGCTGCAGAAGAGACATCCCTGGGAAATCTGACATGCAGCCAGCAAGGGGTAAGACTTGCTTATCTTGTCTGTTTCCTAGAATCTCTACCTTTGGAATCTGAGAGAGCGAGACTGGTGAGCCCCTTTTTCTAAATCTATATGAGCAGGAAGAAATGTTTGTGAAACTAGTTCCTTGGGCTTAGTGACTCTTGATAGATCTGATATAAAGAAGCAAACTTAGTTAAAACAAAACAAAACAAAAAACAAACCAGGCCAAGTCCTTGATATTCAGGCCATAATTCAATTCTTTGGGAATTGGTGACAACTGTCTTTGTCTTAAAAATTTCTGAATGGCTCAGTGGGTCATGATCTTGTAGTCTGTTGAGTTCGAATCCCACACTGGGCTCACTGTTGTCAATGCAGAGCCTGCTTTGGATCTTCTGTTCCCCTCTCTCTGCCCCTCCCCTGCCTGCTCACTGTCTCTCAAAAATAAACATAAAAAAAATCTATATAACTAGAAATGCAACTCTAAAGCAAATCAGACCATACCCATTCCTCTCATAGTATCTGTTGATACTAGAAAAGAACATGATATTGGAAAAAATTGACCTGCACTTAAGAAAGGGAAAAAGCTAAATCTTATATAGCAATTACCCTAACACTAAAATAAAAAATTTTGTATTCTTTCACTGTCCCTTGAAATTATAAATCTTACCATGTCTTTAAAATGGAAACATAGCCCACAATTGCCTAAGACTGAAAATTAAAAATGCAAATTTCTAAATGGGCTCTTGTGCCCAGACTCTAGGATCGTTGATAATGGAGTTGATATGTCCTATCTCCACTTTGGAGGAAACTTGCATAGTATCTCCAAGTATGGATATAAAATTTCTACCACCATCACCTCTAGGATGTCAGAGCCATTCTTTGAAATACAAACATTAGGGAGAAGCTTTTTATCAGGAAAAAAGGGAGGAAGTATTTGGATATCGGGCCTTTAGAATTTTCTTTGCATCTTATCTGTATATACAGGTCTACAGGTGTTTTAAATGTGAGATATTTTCTCTACCTAGGGATAGTAATACTAAAATTTGTAAAAGAGCTCTATTTTAGTTGGTGTGAAGGCAAGTGTTTATAAGAATTAGGTGTTCCAAAACTCAGAAAGCTAGAAACCCTAATATTTTTCAAGTTCATATGATCTGGGAAAAAATTCAGTATTAAAGCCAATTTAAAGTTGTTACAGACACTTCTATTTTAATGAAGAGTTATCGGTATTAAAAAAGTCCATGTTATCTCTGTAGCAAAATTTATCAGAAAAAAAAATTGGACAGTGGTTAACTTTCTCTATTGCCTCATGAACTTTTGTGGGAAATTTCAATATAATTAAGAACAAGTAAATTTAGATGTAAATTAGATTTTAAAAAAGGTTTGTAAACTTTTCTTTTTTTAAAAATGTATGGTTTATTCTGAGAGAGAGGGAACATGAGCTGGGGAGGGGCAGAGTAAGGAACTCCAGCAGCTCCCTGCTTCCAGAACCTTTGATAACCCGAAACTTTTAACGTGTTTGCTGAGTTAAAAACAATTGAGATAAATTCATTAAACTATTTTGATTACTTCCAAATTAAGCATTAGACATAAATTTATCTACTTTTATTATAGAGAAACTAAAGGTAAGTTTGTTTGTTAGAAAACATGTTTTGGGCTTTACTATGAAAAAGCACATGTTTCTAGAAATTAATGTATTCAGAAAACAGTTCACAGTTGCTTAATTTTTAGCTTTCACTAGAAATTAAGGTTTTAAGAGTCAAGGATTCTAATAAGAGTCAAGGATTCTAATAAAAGGTAATAATTAAGACTCCTAGGTGTTTTGGGTAAGGAAAAGTATGAGGAATAAAAATTGTGCACTAAAACGGCAGTATGCAACTGATGTGAGCCTCCTCTGACTTAAGGTCTCAAGTGATCTTAAGGAGGAAATCAAACAGGTGGAACTAACAAAGACTAGAAGCAAAAGCAAGGAATGTTTTGAAACAATCAGATATAATAGAAACGATGTATTAAGATGACCTACAGGGTCTTTCTTGTGTCTATGTGGAAATCAGTAAACCTGAATTTTAAACTCCTTCCCTTTGTATATATATAAACTCCTGTAGCTCATATGCTTGTGAACAGTTCTTCAGCACAATCTGAAAGGCCGTCTCCCAGACTATAGTCCTCAGTAAGGGGGCCGGGGGGGGGGGAAGCATTTATTAGCATTCTTTGAAGTTGGTTTCCTTTCACTTGACAAAATAGTTTTGCTATGAGAAAAGAAAACAGTTTTGTCCTAAAGTCAGTATGGTTATTTAAAGAGGAAAAACTTAGGACAAAATGTGAATACAGAAAAAGAAATTTTAGAAAAGAATTCTATGTGTGGTCAGTACTGGCTAAGATTAGGATGAAGTTAATAGTTGTTTTCACTTTGTTAAAAGGACAAAATTTTCCTGAATGACTGGTCTGTTCTTAATAAAACTGTAAATAAAGTTTTTCTTTACATTTAAAGTTGTCTGCCTAGAAAACAAGTCATTAAAGACATAACCAAACAAAAAAATCCTTAAGAAAACGGAGTCTTAATTTTGGGGTGCCTGTTGGGGTGTTCAGTTGGTTAAGTGTCTGACTCTGGCTCAGGTCATGATCTAAGTGAAACTCCTAAAAATCTGTTATCTTGAAGTATTGTGTATCACAGAAACAACTAAATTTCCTTATCAGCTGTAGAACCATGGTCATGTTACTATTTTAGTCTGATGCTATTGCAAATGTCTTCATTAAGAACTCTTGAGTACAGGTTTCCAATAATCTTATTTTCTTATTTCATAAGAATTTTTGAACTACTAAAAAAATAGATCCAAGCAGAACAAAAATTAATAAATGGGACTGAATGCATGGAGATTTATTTTTAAGACTTTATGTGAAACTTTTTTTTCTTTAGCTAACTGATTAATAGCAATTTGAAACATTTTCTTTTTCTCCCTACCTGATCCCTCCAGCATTCAGAAACCCATTGAGTATTCTATTTTCATGGCAGTATATTTGTGTAAGATAAGTAAGAATCTATTCTCCTTTTAACAGAACACAACTTGAAAATTGGTTCTATTATCAAGGCTTCGACTAATCTGCATAGATTGATTCAGATATGACCAGACAGCTTTAAGGAACTGGAGTCTATAAAGCCCTTCTGGAAATATCCTGATTGATACCTTGCTTACTGAGTACCCAGCAGCTTTACCAGGTGAGTAAAAAGAAAATTCACCCAAATCTATAGAATTCAGAGGTGAAGTCTGACGACAAGTATTTGGCTTGGTTTCTGGTCTTGGGATGCTGTTAAAATTCAATCTGGAGATTCCTTATGAATAGTTGCAGCAAAGCAGATTTTAAAGAGTCTATACAGTCAACTGCTATTCTTGCTGCACTTAGGTAAATGATCAAGCCAAAAATTTTTTTAATTAAACTTATTTTTTGCAAACTAATTAGTGGCAATCTGGCTGTGAAGGTGATTACAGAAAGACAGACCTGTGTATTAGATTTTATTTTTCATCAAAAACTGGAATAGAGCCTGATTACCTCCAGTTTCCTCCAATGACTCTCTAAACTAGTATCTTCAGTTTTTCTCCTACCTTTCTGACTTGGAATCATTACTCTTTTCCCTGAAACCCTACAAGCTAAGCTTCAGAAAAATCACACTAGGGGTGCCTGGGTGGCTCAGTCAGTTGAGCGTCCGGCTTCAGCTCAGGTCATGATCTCACGGTTCTTGGGTTCAAACCCTGTGTCGGGCTCTGTGCTGACATCTAGCTCGGAGCCTGCTTCAGATTCTGTGTCTCCCTCTCTCTCTGACCCTCCCCTGCTCACACTGTCTTTCTCTGTCTCTCAAAAATAAATAAAAAAACATTAAAATTAAAAAAAAAAAAAGAAAAACCACACTAGTTCACATCTAGACAACCTCCTTGCCTGTTCTATGGGTCACTCAAAAGACCAGAAGGCAGTTGAACTATAAATGAAAATCTATCAGACTATCACTGCTTACTCTGACTCCATCTGAAAATGCTTCTGCAGTCTGACATCTAGAAATCATGACTATCTTTGATCCAATCAACCATTAACCATAGTTCTTTTGTTCTGATAGAAAAAAAAATACCCGATTACTTAAATCACTGGTCTAGCTTTGAGACTGTACCTGCCTCATGGCCTTCTGAGTTTAACTGAGCTGATCTACTGTACAAGCAGCCTGGTTCAACAAGACAACAATCTACCAGTCTCAACTTTAATGTGTGCAACTTGAGGGAAGTTTCAGAGGAGGGAACTTCAAATGCCAATGGCAGGCTGCCCTAAGATAGGCCACTTTGGCATGAACATTAGTTTGAGTTAAAAGCAGTCAAAACCTAGGAGAGTAGGAAAAAGTTCTTATCTTCCATTCAACTGCCTAAATTTACATTTATAGAATGGACAGCCTATACCAGGAACACAGCTATGAGTGGAGATTTCTCTTTACCTAAGATACTTAGTATTTGTATAACAGCAACTTTTCCAAATATCTCCTCTCACCTTCCTGCCAATGGCTGTCCTTCTCTCTGTACTCCCAGACCCTCTTAAACCCCTTTACTTGCTCAGGATGTTATAGAAGCCTCATGTTACGTCAATGCCTTTGGAATTTCATGGCCATTTTCTCCTGTTAATTTGTGTCATGTCAACTGCAAAGGACGTTCTTCCTCCCTGATAATACCAAATAGTGGTTAACAGAGCAGAACTACTGCCTTAAGTTTTGATCAGATTTTTTAGTTAAGCTGAGACTGAACAAAGGGGGCAGAACTGTTAAACCAAAATGGCATCACTCAGGCTTAGTCTGAAAACCAGAGCTTAATACCTAGTCAGTCAGGAATTTTCCTATTAGTTATAATAGGTCTGCCACATGGGCCCTCTCCTTTCCCCCAAAGGGTAATCTGCATAAAACTCCTTGTGCAGTGACCCTGCTTGGAACAATCCTTTTCTTTTGCTAGTAACTTCCTTCTTATAAAAACTTTCCATTTTGTACAACTGAGCTTCATTCTACCTGCTAGATAAGAGGCTGCCCAAATTGATTAAAACAATTAGAAACCCTTGGGTGTTTCAGGTCTCACAGTTTGTGAGTTCAAACCCGTTACTGGACTCCCTGCTCCTCTCCTACCTGTGCTCTTGAAATAAACTTAAAAAAAATCACATCTTCAGATGTAGTCTACCCATTGTTTTTTTTTTTTTTTTTAATGTTTTATTTATTTTTGATACAGAGAGAGACAGAGCATGAGAGGGGGAGGGGCAGAGAGGGAGATACAGAATCTGAAGCAGGCTCCAGGCTCTGAGCTAGCCATCAGCACAGAGCCTGATGCGGGGCTCGAACCCACGAACGTGAGATCTGACCTGAGCCGAAGTCGGAGACTTAACAGACTGAGCCACCCAGGCGCCCCTACCGATTGTTTTTTAACAAGATATCAAATTACTTACCTGCAAGGTAACGGATGGTCTCAAGCTTGTTAGACTCCATCAGTGTTTTTAAAGAAGCAATTTCAGTGTCAATTTTATTACAGGTCTCTGAAATAATACTTCTGGTTTTGGTATCCTGCAGTAAATAGGAATGAGACATATTTTGTCCCTATGACACAAACATTTATATTAGAAACCCTTACTTATGGGCTAACTGTATACTGCAAAAGTTTTAACACTGATATAAAAACATTACATGATTATAAACTGAAAAAATATTCTAACTTTTGATATTTGGAGATCACTATTTTGGATTATCATTCTACTAAAAGCCTCATTAGGAAAAAATTTTAGGGAAGTATTTTAGTCATAGAACTATAAATACTTTATGTATAAAAATTCCTTAGGACATCACAGTTAAAGCTTTCAATTGTGCAAAAGAGAAAACGCAACCAGATTTATAATGCGAACTGGCAGAAATGCTTGCTGGGTAACAACAAATGCTATGTACAGAGGGGCTAAGGGGAAGAGCTCAGAAATGAGCTCTGAGAGAACTTGTTGATTCTTTGTTCATCTCCTATATCTTGACAAGAAGTAACACAATATAACAGTAAGTGGAAAGATAAATGAGACCCTCCCTTCTATTTAATTATAGTTAAGAAAGATGTCTCCTCTGTTAGAATGGCTTTTATTAAGAAAATGGCTGAGTAAAAAGCTGGGTTTCACTCAAACCATAGAGATTAAGCAATGATCACAATTTAGGATTAGGACAAAGTAAACAGTCGTGGAGTATGGAGTTTAGAATCCAGGTTCACATTCCAGCTCCACCATTTATTAGCTGTGTAACCTTAACTTCCCTGTTTCTCATTTTCCGAATTGGTAAAATGAGAATAAAGAGGGCCTACTTCAGAGGCTGATAAGGAGAATAGAAGTAAAGAAAGTAAAACTATCTGATGTATAGTAAGCATTCAATCAATATTTACTATTAGTTTAAAAATTTTTTAAATAATTATTTAAGTGAACCTGTGACCTCATTTAAATGTGAATCCTGGTCTTCCATAAAATGGTTATCTTGTATATAAAAATAAGCTGGGGGGGGGGGTACCTGGATGACTTCGTCAGTTAAGCATCTGACTTTTGATTTGGGCTGAATGCTTGGGGTTTTCTCTCCTTCTCTCTGTCCCTCCCCTGCTCATGTGTAGGCATGTGCTCTGTCCCCCTCAATGCAAACTTTAAAAAAAAAAAAAAAGCTCAGATACAACACATAAAAGCAGTTAAGACATGAGACAAGTATAAGAGAGAAATTTTTACATACTTACATTTCTGGTAAATTCTGTGGTTGCTTCCATAAGTTTCTTTTCTTGCTCTGTAAACTAAAGGATATGACGAATCAGGAGGTTTAAGAAAAAAAGACTAGAAGGAATTAGTTACCAAGAAAGTACATTTAGAAGCACATTACCATGTCCGTTACTCTGCTCCTTTCTAGGTTGATGTCCAGTTTATTGTCTGCTCTGATCTGACTGGTTTCATTCTTTACAGAAAATCAAAATATTAAAAAAGCAATCTCATAATGTTCTGAAATTATTAAAATATTTAAAAGTAAGAAAAGTAAAACTTACTATCAATTGCTGCTTAACTTGTTCCAATTCAGTTTTCATTTTCTAGGTATAAGAAAAATCACATGCAATTGCCATAAAACCAAAAGCCCACAGCATGATGTATTCAACAAATCTGAAACTTTGCACTAGCAAAAAAGTGTACAATCTACAGATTTCTATTGGAGCACTAAAAATAGACAAAAAAGGAAAGTAGTATTTCATTATATTCAGAAAATTCTTATGAACAAGAGTAAAAATGTATTTGTTCTAGTTATTTAGTTTTAAACCATGACATTCTAAATTTAAAAATAGTTAAAATTAAAAGAATTTAAAACTCCAAATGAATTATAGAAGTAGTTTTAAATGACAAAAGTTGCTATAGATTCATACAAAATGGAAAATGTCACACTGCTTTAAATTTTGAGAACATTATACTGAGCTATACTAGAAATTTTATATAATATAAAAGATTTTAAATTATATATAAAAATTTCCCCTTCCATGTGACTTTTACATGTGTAAGATACAACTCTTATTCTTTGGTCTATACTATGATTTCTACATAGAAAGATTAGTTATGGTTAAACATTTGTATACTTTGAGGAATGACCACATAAAATCATTACTTGGTCCTCTTCTTCACCAAGCAGAATACATATAAAATCAGTTATTTTATTAGTAAAAACCAACTAGTATCACCTGGTTCTCTGCTCTCAAATTTGCGAATTCACTTTTTTCTAGGATGACCATGTCTTTCCTGATGGAGTCCAAATGAGCCATTAGTTGTTGTACTGTTATTTCCTGGAAAGCAAAATTGAAATAACCTAGTGATCTATGGAATGCCATCACCTTACGCAGAATTGTTTTCATGGAATGTAAAAGAATCTGTTATGCTACAAGGGGCAACGCTGCATGGCTAACTAAACCAAACCAAACCATATGAAACCTATTTATCAAAATGAAAAGGAGGTTCCAGTCCAAGACTGAGACAGAGGAAGACTCTGGACTCTCCTCCTCCATGGACACACCAAACCTATACCTATTTATGAAGTATGTCTTCCTGAAGAACACCTCAGGGCCAACCAACCAGCTTCTGCACAACAAGAGAGATGCCACAGAGACGAGAGAGGCACAGTAACGACGGGGCACGCCCAATCCTGACACTGAGAACTGCAGTAAGAGGACAGTACTGAATGACCACAGGCAGATTCATATGCCTTGGGATACAGGAAAAAACGCTGAGATTTAAAAGGGTAACAAGAATATAAAAGATCCAGCCCCAGAATTCTGCCAACGAGTGCTGCTGGAACTCTCTGGTTCTGAGGGGCTAGTGAGCAGGATCTGGGCACCTCAGCCAGCCTACCACCTTCAGCATATACTAGGCCCCTAGCCCAAATCAGTAGTGTCATGACCCCAGCGTGGAGACCCCAGAACACCCCTGGGTCAGTGTTCACAACAGCTCACCTTCCAAGGTGATGTAGGTACAAAACACCCCAGGCTCCCAGCACTTCAGCTCCAGATGACTTGCCAGGACACCCCTAGCTCAGAGCATCCTGGGACCTTTCCGAATTAGCTCACAGCTAATTTGACTCCAGACAACTCATCCGGGCACACTGTGTGCGGAGTGTCCAGGGATCCAGTAGCCCATACCCTGCAGCAGCTGCAGCCACCTGACCAGACTGTGTCTTGGGAACTCCTAGCTTGTGTTCATTTCAGCACCAGCTATTCTCTTATGGTGCCATCTGTGCAGAGAGCCCCTGGACCACGCTCACGTGAGCTGAAGCTGTTCTGCCCGGCACTAGTTCCATGGAGAGCCGCAGGACTGCTCAGATTGGAACCTCTTCAGTTTCTGCTATCTTACTAGAGTAGATTCCATGGCAGGAACCCTGGGATTGATTGCCCCTCAGACAATACCCCTTACAGCACCAGTTGTCCTGCCTGGGGCCCTCTGCACTGAGAGCCTTGGGAACCTCCAGCTTGCACTCACTTCAACTTCTGCTGTCTGGCCAGGGTGCACTCTATATGGAGAGCCGGGAGACTGGCCTGTACCCATTTTGGCTCTGGCCATCCCACCAAAGTAGCCCTAATATGACGTGGCCCAACATCCATACCCATGACAGCCACATATTCAGAAAGCCAGCTAATGTTACCAGGCACACATTCTCTATAAGGGATGCCTATACACAATACCATTACTTCTACTTTGGAAAGGTAGCTGTCGTAATTCAGAGAAAGTAAAGCAAGAGGAAGAGACGAATTTGCTTCAAATGAATGAACAAAGCCAAAACCTCAGAAACAGAACTAAATAAAATGGAAGAAAGAATACCTGATAAATAGTTGAAAATCAGAGACGTAAAGATGTCCATTGGACTGGACAGCAGCGTGCATAAACTTGGTGAGAACTTGAACAAAGAGCATATAAAACAGAAGAGAGTTGAAAAACACAATAAATGAAATGAAAAATAAACTGTAGGTAAGCAACAGATTAGAGGATGGTATGGTATCACAGATAAGTGGTATGGAAAAGAGGATAATGGAAAGCACCCAAGCTGAACAGTAAAAAACAAAAAACCCAGGGACAGGTCAAGGCTCTCCTGGACAATATCAAGCAAAAAACATTTGTATCATAGGGGTCCCAGAAGGAGCAAAGAGGTGGGGGGAGGCAGAAAACTTATTTCAAGAAATGATAGTTGAAAACCTCCCTTACCTTGGGGAAGGAAACAGATATTTAGGTTCAATAAGAACAGAAGTACTAGACAAGATGAACTCAAGGAGGTCCACACAATAAATAATAATTAAAATATCAAAGATTAAAGATAAAGAAGTTTAAAACCAGAAAGAGAGAAACAATGCGTTACATATAAAGAAACCCTACAGGACCATGGGCTGACTTCCCTGCAGAAATTTTACAGGCCAGATGAAGGAATTAAGATGGCGGAGAAGCATGGAGACCGGGAGCTGGTCTCACCCCTGAAATGCAGCTAGATCAGCACCAAAGCATTTTGAACACCTAGGAAATTGGTCTGATAATTAATGCAACAATCTGCATAACTTGAGCCACAGAGCTTGGCAGATAAGCAATGTGGAGAGGTGAACTGGGGGAAAGAAGAGCCATAGAGGGTAGGGAGCTGCTTTCGTGGAGAGAGGACAAAGAAGAAAAAGGGGTAGAGTGTGGTGCCTTGGGACTGAGCATAAGAAAAGCACTCCTCCTGAAAGCAGCTGGAGAGAGGGAGAGAGTGAAAACACTCTCAGGGGACTGAACAAGAAATATGTTCCCCAAACCATTGACAGGGAGAAAGGAGAAGGCTTCAATACTACCAGGATTCTATAAACAGTGGAGCACAGAGTCTGAAGTTTTAGATCTCTGTGCCTGGCAGTGTTCTGGTAAGGAAGTAGGGAGAATCCCCAGGAGCAGAGAGTGGAGTCTGAGGGGTCTATGTGCCACACAGGGAGAAGTGGTTCCCTTGCTTGGTGTGCGTTTGGTAAAACATACAGCCTCCCAGTGGGCAAAGGTCTCAGCAGATCCCAGACAGCAGCCACTTTTGCTGGTATTGGGACAAAGACTCCAGGGAGCTGCAAAACCTGGCACTGGCTGTGTGTTATAGATTGCCACAATCTCTGAAACTCTGCCACTGTGTGTGACCACACAAACCTTTTCTGGGGCAAGCCGGTTCCCAGCTACTGCTCAGTGAGACCTTTCTCCAGAGAGTCAGCGGGGGTCTCTGAAGTGTGGGGTTTTGAAACACAACCCATCTGAGATAAAACTCTGGAGGAAGGTGCCACCTTGCAGGCAGACAGCTTAGACACAGGATAGAGGCAAGGAGTGAAGGAAGCCTGAGACAAAAGAGGGCTGCTTAACTCTGGGTCAGTGACACTGTGAAGTTCCTACACCAGAGATTAGGGAGCTGGGCGAAGCCATTTCCACCTCAACAACACATGAGCAGTCTGACAAGCACACAGATCCACCCTAGCAAGCTACGCAACACCACCTAGTGGAGAACGGAGCAGTTGCACCAAGCCCTGCCCAACTTCACCTTCCAAGCACATCCCGGAGGAGGCCAGTACAAGTCACTCCACCTGCTTAGTGTATGGACTATAAAGTACTTCACAGTTTCAGTTGTAGGGGAAACTGGATATAAATTCATCTGGGTTTCATTTGATTTGCTGGTTCATTTATTTGCTCATTTTCTTTGCTTCTGTTTTGGCTTAAATTGTTTCCTTTTTATCTCTTAAAGAGAAAAATGTATTTTTCTCTATTTTCACTTTTTAAATTTTAAATTTCTTTAACTTACTCATGAATACATGGAGATTAAAGAACATCCTACTGAAGAATGAATGGGTTAACCAATAAATTAAAGAGGAAATTAAATGGAAGCAAATGAAATGAAAACACGACTGCCCAAAACCTTTGGGATGGAGCAAAAGGGGCCATTAAAGGGAAGTATATAGCAATCCTTCCTAAAGAGGGAAGAATGGTCTCAAATACACAACTTAACCTTACACCTAAAGGAATTGAAAAAGGAACGGCAAACAGAGCCAAAAACCAGCAGAAGGGAAATAATAAAGATAAAGCAAAAATCAAGCATATCAAAATAAAAAATAAAAAAACAGAACAGATCAACATAACCAGGAGCTGGTTCTTTGAAAGAATTAACAAAACTGATAAACTAGCCAAACTGATCAAAAAGAAAAAGGAAAGGACTCAAATAAAATTATGAAAGTGGAGAAATCAAAACAATACAGAAATACAATAGTAAGAGGGTATCATAAATAATTATATGCCAATACATTGGGCAATCTGGAAGAAAGGGACAAATTCCTAGGAATATATAAACTGCCAAAACTGAAACAGGAAGAAATAGAATTTTTTAACAGATCTATATCCAGTAGAGAAATGGAATCAGTAATCAAAAATCTCCCAAAAAACAAAAGTCCAGGGCCAGATGGCTTTCCAGGGGAATCTATCAAACATTTAAAGAAGAGTTAACTGCTATTCTTTTGAAGCTGTTCCAAAAATACAAATGGAAGGAACACTTCCAAACTCATTCTACACGGCCAGCATTATCTTGATTCAAAAAACAGACAACGACCCCATTAAAAAGAAGAATTACAGACCAATTTCTCTGAGGAACTTGCATACAAAAATTCTCAACAAAATACTTGTGGCAAACCGGATCTAACAATACATTAAAAAGTAATTCACCACAATCAAGTGGAATTCGTTCCTGGGATGCAGGGCTGGTTCAGTGAATCTGCATGTCAACCAATGTTGTCAATCAACCACAATAATAAAAGAAAGGTTAGGAACCACATGATCCTCTCAATAGATGCAGAAAAAGCATCTGACAAAATACAGCATCCTTTCTTGACAAAAACCCTTAAGAAAGTAGGGACAGAAGGAGCATACCTCAAGATCATAAACAGATCCACTGCTCATATGATCCTCAATGGGGAAAAACTGAGAGCTTTCCCTCTATGATCAGGAACACATCAAGGATGTCCACTCCCACCACTGTTATTCAACACAGTATTGGAAGTCCTGGCCTTAGCAATCAGACAACACAAATAAATAAAAAGTACCCAAACTGGCAAGAAGGAAGTCAAACTTGCACTCTCCGCAGGATGACATGATACTCTATGTGGAAAACCCAAAAGACTCCACCAAAAAATTGCTAGAACTGATCCATGAATTTAGCAAAGTCACAGAAATTGGTTCTATTTTTATATACTAATAAGCAACAGAAAGAGAAATCAAGGAATTGATCTCATTTATAATTGCATCAAGAACCATAAGATACCTCACCAAACGGGAAAGATCTATACATTGAAAACTATAGAAAGCTTATGAAATGGAAAAACATTTCATGCTTAGGGATTGGAAGATAAAATATTGTTAAAATGTTGATACCACCCAAAGCAATCCACATATTCAATGCATTCCCTAACCAAGTAACAGCAGCAGCATCACAGAACTAGAACAAATAATCCTAAAATTTGTATGGAACCAGGAAAGACCCTCAATAGCCAAATCAATCCTGAAAAAGAAAACCAAAGCTGGAGGCATCACAATTCCAGACATCAAGCTGTATTACAAAGCTGTAATCATCAAGACAGTATGGTACTGGCACAAGAACAGACACACAGATCAATGGAAGAGAATAGAGAACCCAGAAGTGGACCCATAAATGTATGGCCAACTAATCTTTGACAAAGCAGGAAAGAATATCCAATGGAAAAAAGATAGTCTCTTTAGCAAATGGTGCTGGGAAAACTGGACGGTGACATGTAGAAGCATGAACCTGGACCACTTTTACACCATACACAAAAATAAACTCAAAATGCATGAAAAGACCTAAATGTAAGACAGGGAGCCATCAAAACCCTAGGGGAGAGAACAGGCAACCACCTCTTTGACCTCACCTACAGCAACTTCTTACTTGACCTGTCTCTAGATGCAAAGGGAAACAAAACCAAAAATGAACTATTGGAACCTCATCAAGATAAAAAGATTCTGCACAGTGAAGGAAACAATCAGCAAAACTAAAAGGCAACCAATGTAATGGAAAAAGCTATTTGCAAGTGACATATCTGATAAAGGGCTAGTATCCACAATCTATAAAGAACTTATCAAATTCAATACCCCAAAAATAAATAATCCAGTGAAGAGATGGACAAAAAGCATGAAGAGATACTTTTCAAAAGATGACATCCAGATGGCTAATAGACATATGAAAAGATGCTCAACATCACTCATCATCAGAGAAGTGCAAATCAAACCCACAATGAGATATACCACCTCACACCTTTCAGAATGGCTAAAATTAAAAACTTAGGCAACAACAGATGCTGGTAAGGATGTGTAGAAAGGGGAACCTTTTTGCCCTGCTGGTGGGAATGCAAATTGGCACAGCCACTCTGGAAAACAGTATGGAGGTTCTTTAAAAAATTAAAATAGAACTACCCTATGACCCAACAACTGCACTACTAGGTATTTATCCAAAGGAGACAGGAGTGCTAATTTGAAGGGGCACGTGCACCCCAATGTTTACAGGAGCACTATCGACAATAGCTAAATTATGGAAAGAGTCCAAATGTCCATCAACTGATAAATGGATAAAGAAGATGTGGTGCATGTATACAATGGAATATGACTTGGTAATCAAGAAGAATGAAATCTTGTCATTTGCAACACTGTGGATGGATCTAGAGTATATTACGCTAGGTTAAATAAGTCAGAGAAAGACAAATATTCTATGATTTCATTCATGTGGAATTTAAGATACAAAACAGATGAACACGTGACGGGAAACAGAAATAAGATACAAAACAGATGAACACGTGATGGGAAACAGAAATAAGATAAAAACAGGGAGGGGGAACAAACCATAAGAGATTCATATGTAGGGAAGAAACTGAGGGATGTTGGTGGGGTGTTGGGTGGAGGGTGGCACTAAATGGGTGATGGACCTTAAGGTGGGCACTTGTTGGGATCAGCAGTAGGTGTTAAATGTAAGTGATAAATCACTAAATTCTATTCCTGAAATCATTATACTATATGGTAACTAACTCAGATTTAAACTGAATTAAGAAACAACAACTATATAGGCCAGAAAGGAACAGTATAATAGATTCAGATATTTAGAAGTATTTAAAGGTGTAAGAACCCACAACAAAGAATATTCTACCCAGCAAAGTTATAATTCAGAACGGAGGAGAGGGAGTTTTCCAGACAAATGAAAGTTTAAAAAGTTTATCACCCTTAGAGGTCATATAGGAAATACCAAATGATTTCTTTTGGGTGAAAAGAAGAGGTCATAATTAGAAAAAAAATTATGAAATGAAAAAAAATCCAAATAAAAGCAAGCATACAGTAGAGGTAGTATTGCAATTACTTATAAAGTGAGTCCGAAGCTTAAAAGATAAAAGTAGTAAAATCAGTTATATTAAAAAACCAGTTAAGGGGATTCACAAACTAAAAAGATGTAAAATATGACAACACATACATAAAATGTGGAGGGGGAAGGTAAAAATGAAGTTCTTTTAGAATGTGTTTGCTTAAGTGACCATCAACTTAATACAGAGTAAGTACTTAGAATGTCATGTATGAACCATGTGGGGACCACAAACCTAAAACCTGTATTATCTACACAAAAAAATAGAGAGAAAGAAAGCTAAGCAAAACACTAAAGAAAGTCATCAATCACAAAGGAGGTAAGAGCAAGGGTGCTTGGGTGGCTCAGTTGGTTGAGCTTCTGGCTTTGGCTCAGGTCATGATCTTACAGTTCCTGGGTTCGAGCCCCGCGTCAGGCTCTGTGCTGACAACTAGCTCAGAGCCTGGAGCCTGCTTCAGAGTCTGTGTCTCCCTTTCTCTGACTCTCCTCTGCTCACACTGTCTCTCTCTCTCTCAAAAATTAAAAAAAACAAAAACAAAAAAAAAACATTAAAAACAAAAACAAAGGGTGAGAGCAAGAGACCAAGAAAGGAATGGAGAACTACAAAAACAAAATGGCAAAAAGAACATATAAATCAATAGTTTAAATCAAATGGTCTAAGTTCCAATCAAAAGACACCGGGTGACAGACTGCATTTTAAAAAAAAGAGGGGCACCTGGGTGACTTAATCATTTAAGCATCCAACTGCAGCTCAGGTCACAATCTTGCAGTTCATGAGTTTGAGCTCTGTGTTGCGCTCTGTGCTGACAGCTCAGAGTCTGGAGCCTGTTTTAGATTCTGTGTCTCCCTCTCTCTTTGCCCCTCCCCTGCTCATGCTCCAATTCTCTCTCTCTAAAATAAACAAACATTAAAAAAGGTTTTTGAAATTAAAAAAGACTCACCCACATGTAGTCTACAAAAGACTTACCTCAGTAACAAAGATACGGACTAAAAATGAAGGGATGGAAAAAGATACTCTGTGCAAATTGATGAGAACAAAACAAAAAGCCAGTATGGCACTAATTACATCAATAAAAACACTTTTAAAACAAAAACTGTAGTAAGAGACAAACAAGGGCATGATAAAGGGATCAATACAACAAGAAGATGTAAGTATTATAAATATCTATGCACCCAACACTGGAACATCTAATAATACACAAAGCAAATATTCACAGATAATGGGAGAAACTGACAGTAATATAATTCTGGGAGGCTTTAATACCCCAGTTATAGCAATGCGCCGATCATACAGAATGAAAATAAATAAGGAAACAGTGGTCTTTCAAACAACAAATTAGACCAAATGGACTTAATAGGCATGCAGAACATTCCACTCAAACACACAGATTATACGTTTATTTCAATGAAACACCCAACACCATTCTCCAGAACAGATCACATGTTAGGGCACAAAACAAGTCTCACTAAATTTAAGAAGGCTGAAATTGTATCAATTAATCTTTTCCAACCATAAGAGTATGAAACTAGAAATAAATTGCAAGAATAAAAGTGGAACACAAGGAGATTAACAAAATGCTACTAAAAAATGGGTCAATGAAGAAATCAAAGAGGAAATAAAAAAGAATATGTGGAGACAAATGACAATGAAACACCATGGTCTAAAATCTGTGGGACATAGTGAAACAGTTCTAAGGAGATGCATAGTGAAATAAACCTACCTCAAGAAACAAGAAAAATTTCAAATAATCTCATCCCACACCTATGGAACTAGAAAAAGAACAAAATAAGCCCAAAGTTGGTAGAAAGAAGAAAGTAAAAAAGATGAGTGTAGAAATAAGTAAAATACAGACTAAAAAATAGAAAAATATTAATGAAACCAAGAACTGGTTCTTTGAAAAGATAAGAAAACTGATAAACTCTTAGTCAGACTCATTGAGAATAAAAGGAAACAACATCAGAAATGAAAGAGAAGTAACAACTGACACCACAGGAATACAAAAGAGTATTAACAGAATACTGCAGAAAAGTTACATGCCAGCAAAGTGGACAACCTAGAAGAAATAGATAGATTCTAGAAACATACAAACTTTCAAAACTAAACCAAGAAGAAACAAAATCTTAACTAGTAATGACACTGAACGCATAATCAAAAAACTCCCAACAGATGTCCAGAACTGGACAGATTCACAGGCAAATTCTACCGAACGTTTAATAAGGAAGAGTTAACAACCCTTCTCAAAATATTCCAAAATATAGATGACAGAAATTCCAAATTCATTCTATGAGGCCAGAGTTATCCAGATACTAGAACCAAAGACACCACAAAAAAACAAAAACAAAAACTACAGGCCCATATCTCTGATAAACACAGATGCAAAATTCTCAACAAATATTACTGAACTGAACTAAACAATACATTAAAATAATCATTTACCACGATCAAGTTGGATTTATTCTAAGGATGCAAGGATGATTCAGTATTCATAAAACAATTGGTGTGTACATCACTTGAACAATAGAAAGGATAAAAGCCTTTTGATCATCTTAATAGATGCCAAACAAGTACGTGACAAAATACAACATCCATTCATGTAAAAACCCTCAAGAGTGGGTACAAAGGGAAGATAACATAATAAAAGCCACATATGAGAAACAGACAGCTAATGTCATATTCAGTAGTGAAAAACAGAGCTCTTCCTCTAAGATCAGAAACCAGATGAAGATGCCCACTCTCACCAGTTTTATTCAACATAGTACTGGAAAGTCTAGCCACAGCTACCAGACAAGGAAAAGACATCAAAGGCATAGAAATTGGTAAGGAAGAAGTACAACTGTCACTGTCTACAGCGGACATGAAACTATACATAGAAAACCTTAAAACTATACATAGAACCCTAAGCCCTAAACTCCACCAAAACCCCCCCTATAATTCTGTTTTTATGTGAATAACTGAGTTTTTGGATTGAGCTGACTTAACAGTACAGCCTTTCTGAAGTGATCAAGTATAAGATCCTGGGCCTCAAACCCGTATTTCATGACATCTTTGTGGAGTCAGCAATTGGATTAGGCTCGATGATGGAATGTTAATTTCACATACTAATAATAACACCGCCAAAATTTAGCATTTTGAATGTAGGATTAAATGGTTTTGCCAGCATAAAAATTCCTTAAACCACAGTTTTAATTCACTGATTATACGTAAACTTAAAAATCTAAGAATACTATTAAAAATGTCAATAGCTTGGACTTTTGGATGAGATGGCAGAATGAATAGGCAGTGTCTAAATTCTCCTTGACCCACGAATACATCTAGGTAACACTCACATCAATGTAAAAAACCCAGAAAATGACCCAAGATTTGCAGAACAAACTCCACAAGTAAATGTAGAGAAGAAGGCACATCAAAGAGGGTAGAAAGGCACCGAAGCTGTGGGAGCTGAACCTCACGGCTCTGGCAGCTAGAGGAAGGGAGCTGTGAGGTACAGGAGGGGTGAGAAACAGAGTATCACGTCAGGGAGCCTACACAGGGAAGAATTTGGGTTTGAAAATGAGAGGGGCTAGATTTGGTGACTTTTTAACAACCAGCAGGACTTAAAGCCTACAATTTAAAAAATCCCTGAGAGCAACAGTAACCTGAGTCTGCCACTTAAGGAGACAGCACAAAAAAAAAGCCCAGGAGATACAACTTAGAAGCAGCAGTTTGTTAAAACAAAACAACCACACACACCCAAAAAAAAAAAAAACCTTTTTTTTTTTTTTTAAATCTCAGAGTTTCCTAAGGGACATCTTCAGGGAAAAAGGAGCTGGCACGTACGATTTCCCTCTGCCAAGCCCAGCACAATCACCTTCCACCAGTGGGAACCAGCACCTGTGGGCATTCGCTGCCTAACTTGTTTAGGTTGCACCATCCCACCCCTCTCCAGCTAAGCCTGCCTCAGTCCAACCACTAACAGTCCCTCCCCCAGAAGACTAGCACAAACCTTGCCAGCAATGCATTCCGACCACCTGTGGAGGATGTGTGTACCTTGTTAAAACTGCAACACCCACCCAGGTGTGCTTTGTGGCGTGTACCTAATCCAGCTCCAGTCTAGGCAGTTGCATGAAAGAGGACCAGCCAGCTTGTTAAAAATGAGCACCCCCACCAACTACTTTCAAGAGCAGGAGATGTAGCTGAATTTCCTAACACACAGAAACAGGCGAAGTGAAGAGACTGAACCAAATTAAAAAAAAAAAAAAGGACAAAATCACAGCAAGGGACCTAAGTAAAACATATGTAATATGCCTGATAGAGAATTTAAAATAATGGCCATAAAGATACTCATGGGAGTTGAGAAGTGTGCAGGACATCAGTGAGACCCTTAAAGATAAAAAGAGCCAATCACGGATGAAAAGCAAAATAAATTTAAAACAAAAATACACTTGATGGGATAAACAGCAGGCTACAGGAATTAGAAGAATGAATTCATGACCTGGAAGACAGAGTAACAGAAAGTAATCAAGCTGAGCAAATGAGAAACAAACAAAAATTATGCAAGATGAGAACAGACTTTGGGATCTCAGTGACTACAAGTGTAATCAATGTTCACATTACAGGGTCCCAGAAGAAGAACAGAGAAAAGGGGGCAGAAAGTTTATTTTAAAAAATGATAGCTGAAAACTTCCCTCATCTGGGGAGGAAAACAGATATCCAGATCCAGGAGGCACAGTGAACCCTCAATAAATTAACCTAAGAAGGTACACAACAATACAAATAGTAATTAAAACAACAAAAAACAGTGATAAAGAATTTTAAGGATGCCTGGGTGGCTCATTCAGTTAAGTGACTCTTGATTTCAGCTCAGGCCACCATTTCAGGGTTGTGGGATCAAGCCCTGCATTAGGCTCTGTGCAGAGCAGAGCAGGGTAACTGCTTGAGATTCTATCTGCTTCTCTCTCTGCTCCTCCCCGTGCTCATGTGCACATGCTCTCTCTCTCTCTCTCTCAAAAAAATAGAAGTTTAAAAAAAAATAATAAAAAAATTTTAAAGCAGTAAGAGAAGACAGTTACATACAAGGGAATCTCCATAAGGCTATCAGTGAACTTTTCAGCAGAAACTTTGTAAGCCAGAAAGGAGTGACATAATATGTTCAAAGTGCTTAAAGGAAAAAGTCTGCACCCATGAATATTCTATCTAGCAAGCCTATCATTTAGAATAGGAGAGA
The DNA here is from genome assembly GCA_004023845.1 of Helogale parvula. Classification (NCBI taxonomy): domain Eukaryota; kingdom Metazoa; phylum Chordata; class Mammalia; order Carnivora; family Herpestidae; genus Helogale; species Helogale parvula. The sequence goes on from PJEM01008316.1 coordinate 39,862, forward strand.
TATGGTTTCGCAAACAAAAACTAAAGGAATGTACAACCACTAAAGCAGCCTTATAAGAATTATTAAAGGGGACTAAATGAAAGACTGTAAGAGTATGAAAAGCAGGAAACACAAAAGAAGTGAAAATAAGTATCACCAGTAAAAATCAGTCCAGGAAATCACAAAAGGATGTAAAATAGGACATCAATACGTAAAACAGGATATCAATATGTAAAATGTGGGTGGGGGCGAGGGGGAGTAAAGAATGGGTCCAAACTTGAGACCATCAACTTCACCCAGAGAAGATGTTACATACAAACCTAATGGTAAGCACGAGTCAAAACCAGGAATAGACATGGAAAGACTAAAGAGAAGGGAATCCAAATTTATCACTAAAGAAAGCCAGCAAACTGAAAGACAGCACAAAAAGAATGAGAAAAGTACAAAACCAACCAAAAATAAAGTAACAAAATGTCAATAAATACATATCCATCAATAATTACTTTAAACATATATGTACTAAATGCTCCAATAAAAAAACACAGGGTGACAGAGTGGATAGAAAAGTAAGACCCATCTATATGCTGCCTATAAGAGACTCATTTCAGACCTAAAGACACTGCAGACTGAAAGTGACAGGACAGGGAAATGTTTATCATGTAAACAGGTATCGAAAGAAAGCTGGAGTAGCAACTTTATATTGGACCAAATAGAATTTAAAACAAAGACTGTAACAAGAAACAATGAAGAACACAATATTGTAATAAAGGGAATCACCCAAAAAGAAGAAATAACAATTGTAAATATGGACCCAACAAGGAAGCACCCAAATACATAAACAGTTAACAATAAACACACAGGGACAAATCAGTAGTAATACAGTACCAGTAAGGGACTTTAACACCCCACTTACATCAGTGGGCAGATCATCCATACAAAAAATCAAAAAGAAAACAGTGGCTTTGAATGACACAGTGGACCAGATGGATTTAACAGATATATTCAGAACATTCATTCTTAAAATAGCAGAATACACATTCAAGTGCACATAAACATTTTCTAGAAGCAGTCACATATTAGGCCACACAACAAGTCTCAACAAATTAAAAAAGATAGAAGTTATTCTACATATCTTTTCAGACTACAAGGCCATGAAACTAGAACTCAACCACAAGGAAAAAAATGATAAGAGCACAAATACAGGGAGGTTAAATAACATGCTTCTAAACAATGAATTAATAAATTTAGAAATCAAAGATGAAATAAAAAATTATATGGAAACAAATGAAGAAGAAAACAAAAAGGTCCAAAATTTTTGAGATGTAGGAAAAATGGTCCTAAGAAGGTCCTAGTTTATAGCAATATAGGCCTACCTCACAAAGCAAGAAAAATCTCAAATACACAACCTAACCTTAAACCTAACGGAGCTAGAAAAAGAAGACCCAATAAAACCCCAAACCAGCAGAAGGAAGGACATAAAGATTAGAGCAGAAGTAAATGACAAAGAATCTAAATAACAACAAACACCTCCCCCCTCCCCAAACAATGAAGATCGATGAAACCAGTAGTTGGTTCTCTGAAAAGATCAACAAAATTAATAAACCTCTAGCCAGACTCATAAAAAAAAAAAGACTAAAATAAAATCACCAGTGAAAGAGAACCCACAGAAGTACAAACAAATGTAAGAGAATATTATGAAAAATTATATGCCAACAAACTGTCCAACCTAGAAGAAATGGCTAAATTCCAAAAAACAAATCATCACCCAAAACTAAAGCAGGAATAGAAAATTTGAACAGACCAATTACCAGCAATGAAATTTAATCAGTAATGAAAAACTCCTAACAAAAATCTAGGACCAGATGGCTTCACAGGTGAATTCTACCAAACTTTTAAAGGAGAATATTTCTTCTCAAACTGTTCCAAAAACAGAAGAGGGAGAAAAACTTCCAGATTCTTTCTAGGAGGCTAGCATTACCCTGATACTAAAACTAGATAAAGATATCACAAGTAAACAGAACATAGATGCAAAACCCCTCAACAAAAATACTAGCAAAGTGAATCAAAAAAAATATATAAATTATTGAGCACAATCAAGTGGGATTTAATCCCAGGATGCAAGGCTGGTTCAATATTTGCAAATCAATCAACATAATATATCACATTAATAAAAGAAAGGATAAAGACCATATGATCATTTTGACAGATGCAGAAAAAGCATTTGAGATGGTACAACATCCATTCATGATAAAAACCCTCAACAAAGTAGGTTATTTATTTAGAGAGAGAATGCAAGTAGGGGAGAGGCAGAGGGAGAGAAAGAGAATCTTAAGTGGGCTCTGCGCTGACATGGGTCTGTCTCACAATTGTAGAATCGTGGAGTTGGATGCTTAACCGACTGAGCCACCCAGGTGCTCTAATAAAATAGGTTTAGAGAGAACACAATAAAAGCCTTTATGAAAAATCCACAGCCAACAAATTGAGATCTCTTCCCCAAAGAACAGGAACAATTCAAGATGTGCACTCACCAGCTGTATTCAACACAGTACTGGAAGTCGTAACCACAGCAATCAGAAAACAACAAGAAATAAAAGGCATCCAAATTGGTAAGGTAGAAGGAAAATTTTTCCTGTTTGTAGATGACATGATACTACCTAGAAAACCCTAAAAATTCCACCAAAAACCCACTAGAACTGATAAATCAATTCAGTAAAACTGTAGAATACAAAATCAATGTTGCACAGAAATAGAAATCTGTTGCATTTCTATACACTAATAATACAACAGTAGAAAGAGAAATTAAGAAAATAATCCCACTTAAAACTGCACCAAATGTAATAAAATGCCTCAAAATAACCTTAACCAAGAAGGTAAAAGGCCTCTATTATGAAAACTCTAAAACACTAATACAAGAAATTGAAGACAACACAGAGAAATGCAAAGATATTCCATGCTAATGAACTGAAAGAACAAATATTGTTAAAATGTCTATACTACCCAAAGGAATCTACAGATTTAATGTAATCCCTATCAAAATAGCAATAGCATTTTTTCACAGAACTAGAACAAACAATCCTAAAATTTATATGGAATGACAAAGACCTTGAATGGTCAAAACAGTCTTGAAAAAGAAAAACAAAACTGGAGGTATCACAATTCTGGACTTCAAGTTCTATTACAAAGCTGTAGTAATCAAAGCAGTATGATATTGGCCTCAGAACAGAAATAGAAAGCCCAGAAATAAACCCACAAATACATGGTCAATTAATCTTTGACAAAGGAGGAAAGAATATGCAATGGAAAAAAGACAGCCTCTTCAACAAATGGTGCTGGAAAAACTAGAAAGCTACCTGCAAAATAAAGAAAGTGGACCATTTTCCTACACTATACCAAAAATAAACTCAAAATAAGTTAACCACACAAATTTGAGACCTATAACTATAAAAGTCCTGTAAGAGAGCACAGGCTCTCTTTTTCTCTGACAGTAGCAGTAGCAACCATTTTTCTAAGGAATCTTCCAAAGCAAGGGAAATAAGAACAAAAACAACAGGGAATACATAAAAATAAAAAGCTTCTGCAGAGCAAAGGAAATAATCAACAAAACCGAAGGGCAACCTATGGAATGGGAGAAGATACTTGCGCAGGACACACCTGATAAAGGCTTTCTATCCAAAACATACAAAGAACCTACAGGGGCGCCTGGGTAGCTCAGTCGGTTAAGCGTCTAGCTTTGGCTCAGGTCATGATCTCACAGCTCGTGGGTTTGAGCCCCACGTCAGGCTCTGTGCTGACAGCGAGCTCAGAGCCTGGAGTCTGCTTTGGATTCTGTATCTCCCTCTCTCTCTGACCCCGCCCTGCTCACACTGTCTCTCTCTGTCTCTCAAAAATAAATAAAAAACATTAAAAAAAAAAAAAAAGAACCTACATAACTCAACACCAGGAAAATAAATAATCCAATTAAAAAACAGGAGGAAGACATGAACAGACACTTCTCCAAAGAAGATATACATACAGATGGCCAACAGCCACATGAAAAGATGCTCAATAAACATCAGTCCTTATCAGGGAAATGCAAATCAAAACTACAATGAGATTTCACCTCACACACTTGTTAGAATGGCTACAAACAACAACACAAGAAACAATACATGTTGGTGAGGACGTGGAGGAAAAAGGAACGCTCCTGCATTGTCAGTGGGAACGCAAACTGGTGCAACCATGATAAAAAACAGTATGGAGGGTCCTCAAAAAATGAAAAATAGCCTATGATCCAGTAATTGCACTACTGGGTGTTTAACTCAAAAGATACAAAAACACTTATTCAAGGAGTACCTGGGTGGCTCAGTTGGTTAAGCGTCCAACTTTGGCTCACATCATGATCTCATGGTTTCTGAGTTCAAGCCCCACACCGAGCTCTGTGCTGACAGCTCACAGCCTGGAGCCTGCTTAGGATTCTGTGTCTCCCTCTCTCTGCCCCTCCCCTGTTCACACTCTCTCAAAAAAGAACAAACATTAAAAAATATATTTAAAAAACAAAACCCACTTATTCAAAAGGATGCATATACCCCGTGTTTACTGGAGTATTATATAAGATGTGGTAATATATACACAATGGAGTATTATTCAGCCATAAAAAAAGAATGAAATCTTGCCATTTGCAATAGCATGGAGGGAGGCAGAGAGCACAATGCTAAGTAAACTATGTCAGTTAGAGAACAACAAATACCTTATGATTTCATTCAGATGTGGAATTTAAGAAATAAGAAAGGTAAAAAAAGAGATACAAACCAAGAAAGACTCTTAACTAGGGAGAACAAAGTGATGGTTATGGGGAGGTGGGGGGAATGGGTAAAGTAGGTGATGAGATTAAAGAATACACTCATTGGGGGACCTGGGTGGCTCAGGCAGTTGGTTAAGTGTCTGACTCTTGATGTTGGCTTAGGTCATGATCTCTTGGTCCATGAGTCTGAGCCCCGCATCAGGCTGCGTGCTAACAGCTCAGAGCCTGAAGCCTGCTCCAGATTCTGTGTCTCCCACTCTACTCCTCTCCCACTCACACCCTCTCTCTTTCAAAAATAAATATTTTTAAAAATTAAGAAAAAAAATAAGAAATACTCTTAGCTATGGAGAACAAACTGATGGTTACCAGGGAGGGGAAAAGGGTGAAGTAGGTGATGGGATTAAAAAATACACTCTTTGGGCACCTGGGTGGCTCAGTCAGTTGAGTGGCTGGCTGTACCTCAGGACATGATCTGACGGTTCTTGAATTCAAGCCCCATTCAAGCCCCACTTCAGGCTTGCTGCTATCAGTGCAGAGCCGCTTTAAACCTTCTGTCGCTTTCTTTTTCTGCCCCTCCCCCACTTGTGTGCTCCCTCTCAAAAATAAACATTAAAAAAATACACTTATGTTGATGAGCACTGAGTACTCACTATATTGTACACCTGATACTAACATTGTATGTTTAGAGGAATTAAGATAAAAACTCTCTAAAGAAGATAAATTACTTACAGTGCTTTGTTTTCAAGTTTAATATTCAGAGTATGCGGAAAGTTGATTTTATGCTTGAAAAGTAAGAATTTGAATAATTCCTACCTTTGAAAAAATGTCAGTACCTTCATTAGCTCTTTTAGAGCAACTCAGAGGTTCAGGGGAATTAAATTAAATGACTGGGGTTTTGTAGTGGATTTAATAGTCTGTCATGATCCTGAATAAAGTAAGCTAAAAAAAAATGCACATACAAATTTAAAAGTAAGTGAAACCTAAGGGGTTGAATGCTTTTAATTCTAAAGTCTAACTGGAGATCACAGTAAACATTTTAAAAGCTTTCAATGCTTCTGTGACCCTGTAAGTATTGAAATGTTATGCAAACGGTTCTAATTTTATGTAAGAAAGGTATCCTAATTTCTGTTACTAAATGTTTACTGGAGAAAGGAAGCCTAAATTTGATTAAAAAAAAAAAAAAAAACCATAGGAAGGAAACAGATTCTTAAACACAATGAATTCACAAATAATTCCTGGAAAAAAAAACGGGTAGAGGACCTGAAAAACATTTTTCCAAAGACATACAGATGGCCAACAGACACATGGAAAAGATGCTCAACATCATTAATTCTCAGGGAAATGCTAATCAAAACCACAATGAGATTCACTTCACACCAGTCAGAATGGTATCAAAACAAGGAATAATATGTATTGATAAAGATGTGGAAAAAAGGGAACCCTTGTGAACTACTGGTAAGGATGTACATTTGTGTAATCACTATCAAAAATAGCATGGAGATTCCTCGAAAAATTAAAACAGAAATATCACAATCCATTAATTCTATTACTGGGTATTTACCAGAGACATGAAAACATAATTTAAAAGAAATATGCAATCATATGTTTATTGCAGCATATTTCAATATTACAACAGCCAAGATATGGAAACAACCCAAGTATCCATGGATAGATGAATAAAGAAGATATGTGTGTGTGTGACACACACACGCAAACACAATGGAATGTTACTCAGCTATAAAAAAGAATGAGATCTTGCCATTTGCAGCACCATGAATGGACCCAGAGGGTATTATGTTAAGAGAAATATGTCAGAGAGAGAAAGACAAATACTACGTAATTTCTCTTATACGCAGAATCTAAAACACAAAACTGAAACCAAAAAGCAGAAATAGACTCATAAATATAGAGAACAAGTGGTTGCCAGAAGGGTGGAAGTGGGAGGGTAAGTGAAATAGGTAAAGAGAATTACCAGGTATAAACTTTCAGTTACAAAATAAATCCTGGAGATGAAAAGTACAGCATAGGGAAAATACTCAGTAACACTGTAAGAACAGTGACAGACAGTGACTATATATGTCATGGGGGAGCACTGAGTAATGTACAGAATTGGTGAATCACTACTTTGTACATTAGAAACTAATACAACAGTGTATGTCAACTATACTTCAATAATAAATGTTAAAAAAAGTATTTCTGAAAACTTTAAATCATATTTTTAACAATGTATCACTTGGGAAAGGAGGAATAAAAAGGCGAATCTTAATTCCTAAAGTAAAAGTAAAGTATTTGTCAAGTCCAAAGGAAAAAAATACACGTGTGTGTGTGTGTGTGTGTGTATGTATATATATATATATATATATATATATATATATAATTATAGAAAGAAACCATAATTTGAATCATGGAGATTATATCATGAATTATGAGTTCTATGAATTATATTCCACAGTTAAGCTCATTTAGCTTATTCTATGCTTTATATAAAATTATTCTTTTTCTCCACAGCACCACAACGACAACTCAAAAATTACTCAATCTCTCTGATTCTCTCCTTGGTGGCAAAGCAGAATAATTCTACCTACTTTCCAAGCTTGTTAGAGGGATTACATAAGATAATATGTGAGAAATCCACAACCCTGTGCACCTCTCGTCCTAAGGTCTTAGGAAACAGCATTATTTAAGGATTTCTATATCCACATTTAAAGCACCTTAATGAAGTCCTTCCCAGCCATGTTTAACTAAGTCCCTTCCAGCTTTCTAAATTTGTGAAAATTAGCCAGAACACACTACACCTGACTGCAATCAAACGTTTTTATCTAACAGGTTAGCTTTTCTACTTGGTAGTTTTTCTGTGGGGAAACTGTTGTTTCCCTAATCACCTACCACCACTTCAAATAATATATAATTATCTCACACAACAAAAGATTTGACAAAATTTCATTCTCTGTGTGACCATAATTTTATTACGATTCTTCTAACTCCTCAATCTCTTTAGAAACTGACTTCACTAAAGAGTTTTGCTTTTGTTCTTTGGTCTCTCTGTGGAGAATAAGATGCAGGTATGTTTGGGAGGTGGGTGGGTTGACAGAGATGCCGTATGAAAAAGACTGTCTAATGAAACGGTCACAATTGATTGTGGAGAGCTGCCAGAAAGAGCTGCCAGGGGAAGAGATGTGTGCCCTGACCTAAGATCAGCCACCTGCAGGGCAGGACAGTGTTATCACTCCCAGCTCAAGGCCGGAGACAGCTTGGCCTTTCTTATTGGCTCCTCAGACGCTGTGCTAAAACTGCAGCTTCTGTGTTTTTTTTTTCTTTACCCTAGCCCCTTCACATGACCCTATTTCTTAGCAACTGACCTGTGCTTTCTGCTCTTTATAAGATGAATGTGTTTTCTCAATAAACTGAGGCTTGATCAGAAACTTTGTCTTGCCTCCATTCTCTGTGCCCCCTGCCCCCCAATTCTCACTTCTTCCCTCAGGACCTGCGTTGACGGACCTGCGGACCGGGTCAAGTGGCGCCCATCGTGAGTGCTTCCTGAGTAAGGGTGATCCAGTGAAGAAATCGATCAAAGAGAAAAAGAAGAAGAGAAAGAGGTTACGGCCGAATTTAAAAGGAGACGGCCACACAGAATTAGCTGCGTGGTCCAGTGCTCAAGATTTATAAGGAGACGGCCACACTGTGGTCCAGTGCTCAAGATAAGGAGACGGCCACGCTGTGGTCCAGTGCTCGAGTGAGTGTGGCCGAAGTTAAAAGAATTTACAGGGAGACGGCTCCGCAGAATTCTGCTGCGTAGTCCAGTGCTCAAGATAGGGAGACGGTCACATGGGAGCCTGCCGTGTGGTCCAGTGCTCGAGTGAGTGATCGGAATTCCTGGGGCAGGAATTAAGCAAATGGTCTAAACAGAGACCCTCAGGGCACAGGGAGTAAAGGTTAAGAAAAAGCAATTATTAAAATTTTTTCAGTTCCTTCATAAAGTCTGTCCTTAGGTGTCTTTCTAAACATTGATAGAGAATAAGGAAAGTGAGTAAAGAGATTGCCTGGTTAACTGCTTTTCTAATGTCTTGTTCTTGTTTGTAAAACCTTTGTGGGAGGGAATGTTATAGACTCTGTGTGTGTGTGTGTGTGAGTGAATGTATTGGTCTCCTCATTAGAGGGGGCACCCTACCCTTTGTCTTTGCGTCACCGTATCATAAGAAATAAGGGATAAAAAATAAGAGATGGGCAATACAGAGTCTGTTTTACTTGTTTCGAGTTGCTGCAAACCTTTCCTGTAGAGATAGGCAGAGTTAGAGAGATGGATAGGTTAGAACTTGAAAAGCTTTGAGCCACAGAGAGTCTAAATAAACAGGACTCTATATAGATTGTCTTCCACCCTGAAAATGGTGCCAGTAATCTGTAAGAGTCACCTGTCTAAACCTCCGGAGATAAGCTAGTTCATCATCTAAATTTTAAATGCACATGTGCTTTTTGTCTGAGGTATGGAGTGAAAGGCTGCACGTGGCGCTGCTTCCCACCCCAGGACCGCACCGAGACGTCGGTCGGCCCTTTGGTGAATCTATGTTCCTTTGCCTTGTGGAAGTGAGGGCTTCTCCCTCATTCATTTCCCAGGTTGATGGCTATAATTGGAACCAAATATTGTTGGTCTACCTCGGGACAGAGACCTGAAAGAATATTTCCTAGCAGCTGCCGGACTCATTTTGTTCCGGGAAAGATTCTTTCTCTTCTCTGGATTGACATGGATTGCCTAATTCTACTGGTTTAACAAAACAAAATAAAACAAAAAGCCTCAAACCTGCTCCTCTGTCGGAGCTGACAAAATTTTAAACTGGGAATTCTCCTTCTTTGCACTGCCACCTGCTGGGTGGGGAGAGGCCAATTTGCATAACACCAGCTTCTCCCTCTGCCTTAGGTGATAAGAAGCAAAAGACCACAAAAATCAGTTTTTTGCACCAAATTTCGAGGTTAAAATCAACTATAGGGAACAAAGTGTCTTGTTGGTTTGAGATAAAAACAGAAACATATGTTCTACCTGAATCTGCTAAAAGTCAAATAGGTTCTTATGATCTCTACTCCAATTTTTAACAAGTGTATGTTAAAAGGATGATTAATTTGGTCTGTTTTCCTGAGTAATTGTTAAAATAGTTTTAAAGGTTCTTAGTAACTTATGCTTGGGCTTTTGACTTGTGGCAAAACAACTGGGGATATTTAAAACTGTTAAAAAGCTGCTTTGTACTTAATTGGTTCATAAAATTTCCATGTAAAAAAAGTTCTGGTATAAACATCTTTCAGTTAGTTACTAAGTCCTCAATAGGAGACTAAGTTTTCTAAGAGTTAAAATTCTAAGTGTACTCCAGACTGATGGGGAAAAATATGCAGGAAATTGGGGATATGTAAGAAAAATATAAGAAATAAACGTGCATTTTTGTTAAGGGTAAAAGAAAGTAATTTTGTCCTAAATGAGATTGATTGTTTGGAAAGAAATGGCTTTGGGACAAAGTTTAAGGGAAAGGAAAGTTGTAGAAGGTTCGTGAAAGGAAATCATTAAAAAGGAATTTTATGTGTGAGGTTGAGATAAATAAAATATTAAAGGTATATTTGCATAGGGTTAAAATTCTGCTTTTCTCTCTTTTAAAAGACAAGTTTTTCCAGACCCTTGGTCTGCCCTTATTAAGACTATGTAAATAAAGGGTTTCTCTTTTGTTAAGACAAAAGCTTTAGGTCCTATCTTTATCAGGTCTTTGATTGCTTAGTTAAAATTCTCTGAGGTTAAAAAGGAGTTAAGTTTTGCTAAAGAATCTCAAAGGAAAATAAGATCTTTTTTATTGCCACTTTGGTTAAATAAAGCTTTCAGATTTATAACAATTTGTAATTCTATTTAGGATATGCTTTGTAATTTCCTAAGGTTTTAATAAATTTCCCAAGAATGTGTTTCTTTTTAAGGGAAGCTGTAAAAGGCACTTTTGGGACAAATGCAATATTTGACATCTTTTAGATTAATACTAAAATGGATAAAAATTTCTAGAGCTAAAAACTGCATTGAAGCTAAAAAAAAAAATTAAAAACATGGGAAATTATGGTTTTGTAACTCTTGTTAAAAACATTGTTGTTCCTTTAATGTTTGCTTATCTAGATTAACAAACTTTCTCGTGAGATATCTGTGATAGACAGAAAGATCATAAAGTATTTGTTTGTAATCTAGAGCATTTACCTATTCTCTCTACTTAAACCGCCTGAAATTCAGAAACTTACAGTATTCTTTCTTTCATGGCAATTACAATTGTTGGAACAAATTCAATAAGAATCTGTTCATTTTATAGTAAGACACCATTGGAAATACTGGTTATTTCAGCAAGGCTTTGGAATAAACAATAATTAAAAATCAAACTGTGACTTTACAACCTTTACAATTAAAGACAGCACTTATGTACTTTAAATGATTTTCAAAAACTATTGGGAGATATTAATTGGATTCAGCCTCTTTTAAAGCTGTCTACTAGGGATCTTATTCCTCTGTTTGAGATCTTGCATGAAAACTCCCATCCAAATTGCAAACTAGAGTTACCTCCTTTGGCCTTGGAATCCTTATCTAAAGTTAATAAGGCTTTACAAGGGGCCATGCTTACAAGGATCAATTACAATAAGCCTTGGTTTTTAATAATTTTGCCAACTAAACATTCTCCCACCGCTTGCCTATGGCAAAAAGGAATATTAAAATGTCTCTATTTATCAGCTACTCCTAAAAAAGTTTTGACTTATTATCCATCCTTAGTAGCACAAATAATTCTTAAGGGGATAAAAAGAAGCAGAGAATTGTTTGCTCAGGAGCCAGCAGAAATTGTCCTTCCATATTCTAAATTTTAGATTGAGAAATTAATACAGGGATTTACTGATTTTCAGGTTGCCATGATTAGATATACGGGTGATCTTAGCTTTAATACACCTAAGAACCCTATTTTACAATTTGGCAAATTAAATTCTTTTATTTTCCTCACAAAAACAAAAACTAAGCCTTTAGAGAATGCCCTTTTAGCATTTACTGATGGGTCCTCTAATGGCAGGACTTCTGTAATTGTTCATAAAAACTCATCTAAACCTAAAATTATTTCTTTTCAAACTAGGGAAACTTCAGCACAGAGAGCTGAACTTGTTGTTGTTATTAGATTACTGCAAAAAACTCCAGAGAGGTTTAATCTGTTTTCAGACACTAGTATGTGGTTGGTCTCTTTTCAGCAACTGAGACTGCAACAGTGCCTGTCTACAAGACAGGAATTTCAGGTTTAACTCATTCTAAACTGCCTGGCCCCCTCTCTAAAATTCATCACCTAGGCTCTATAGCTCTGAGGCTACAATTTAAGGTCTCGTGAACAGGCACGACAAATAGTAAAACAGTGCCCTTCTTGTGCTGTGCATCTACCTGTTCCTCATTTGGGGATAAATCCTCGGGGGCTAGTGCCCAATGCCATGAGGCAAATGGACGTCACACACATTTTAGAGTTTGGAAATCTAAAGTATGTCCATGTGAATGTTGATACCTACAGCGGCTTCCTATATGCTACCTTACAAACTGGAGGAGCAGGAAAGCACGTCGGAGTACACATGCTTTCTGCTATATCAGTGTTAGGGGTTCCAAAACAAATAAAAACTGACAATGGACCCGGATATACTGGAACCGTGTTCGCTAAATTCTGTCAACCGTTACATATTAAACACATCACCAGGATCCCTTATAACCCACAAGGACAAGGTATAGTAGAACGGGCACATTTATCCTTAAAAAATACCCTTGAAAAGTTAAAAAAGGGAGAATGGTACCCCATCAAGGGATCTCCCAGAAATCTTCTACATCATTCACTCTTCATTTAAAAATTTTTAACCTTGGATAAAGAAGGACGTTCAGCTGCTGAACGTTTCTGGCACAATGAGATGCAAAAAACTTTTGCTACTGTGCTTTGGAGGGAGCCCTTGGATAATAAGTGGTATGGTCCTGACCCAGTCTTGATCTGGGGACAAGGAGCAGTGTACATCTACTCACGACAAGCAGGTGCAGACCGATGGTTGCCGGAGAGACTAGTAAAGCAAATTGATCATAACACAGCCTTCCAGGGAGGAAAAATCTCCTTGAGAAAAATCTTTGTCTTTTCTTTTAGGGACCATGTTTTGGAGATGGTGGTACCTCCTCTGGATGGCAGCTTTCCAATATCTGGTAAAACATACACTTGGCAGTTTTGGGGACCCTTCTGTGGCCGGGCAACTGCTACAACAACAGACAGGGAATCCCTGCGACTGCTGCAGCGGAACTGAAAATGCTATGCCTAATTAGGTATAAGGCCCTGATGGAGTGTTTCGACACCCTCTTCTAGCCACCACAGATTGTGGGCCAAAAACAGCTTATCAAGTGGTTGTAACTTTGGGGTCCGGTAGCCGTAGTATAAAATATTTCTGTGTGTCCAAACCACAGATTATTCCTGTTGCAGACGGCCGTCCTGGGCTCTGCCCATGCACCACCTTTTATGATAGTATGCACAGTAGTTGCTATAGTTCTGTCCAGCAACATATAAGTAAAAATGATAATAAAACATATTTCATGGCCATCCTAGGTCGGAACGCTCATGCTAAAGGGAGTGATAATAACATGGTGATGCAGTCCTCCTGCCTTGGCACTGTGGGAATACCTGTTTGTTGGAATGTGTCCCCTCATGTTCATATCTCCGACGGAGGAGGACCGCAAGATCAATATAGGATGGCCAAGACCCAAGATAGAGTTCAAAAATTAATGGAGGAATTAAATCCTAAGTTTAATTACCACCCTATAGCACTTCCTGGACCTTGAGATTCTACTTTAGACTTTTCTGCCTTTTCCATCCTGGAAAGTGCCCATAAAATTCTAAATGCTTCTAATCCTTCATTGGCACAAAATTGTTGGTTGTGCCTAAAAATGGGGGTGCCTGTGCCTGTGGCCCTCCCTCAGCAACATGACCTTACATTCAGCAATGCCTCCTGTGTAATTATCCCACCATTGCTGGTGCAACCTGTATTATTCCATAACGCCACTTGCCTCTACTCGACTCCCCGCTACGACAGTTTTGGGATAGACCTAGGATTTGCCTCCTCTTTCACTAACTGCAATATCACTCACAACTATACATCCCCTATCTGCTGTAGTAATAACACTGTTTTTGTATGTGGCAATAATAGAGCTTATACTTATCTCCCTGCCAACTGGACGGGGCTATGCACCCTGGCCTTCCTTCTCCTGGATATAGGTATCATTCCTGGAGATGAGCCTGTCCCCGTGCCCAGTTTTGATTACATATCCAGCCGACGTAAACGGGCAGTTCAAATTGTCCCCTTACTGGTTGGCCTAGGGCTTGCTACAGCAATTACTGCAGGATCTGCGGGATTGGGTGTATCCATGACCCAGTATAATAAGCTCTCTAGGCAACTAATTGCTGATGTACAAGTTCTTTCCAATACTATTCAAGACATCCAAGATCAGGTGGACTCCTTGGCAGAAGTTGTCCTACAAAACAGACGAGGCCTTGACTTACTCACCTCCGAGCAGGGAGGAATCTGTTTGGCTTTACAGGAGCGGTGCTGTTTCTATGTGAATAAGTCCGGTGTTGTCAGAGACAAGATCAAAAACCTTCAAGAGGACTTGGAGAAAAGAAGGGAGCTTGCTGATAACCCCTTTCTCACTGGATTCCACGGACTTCTGCCTTATATTTTGCCCCTCTTAGGACCTGTTCTGGGATTGTTGATCCTGGTATCTCTGGGCCCTGTTCTGTTTAATAAAGTCATGGCATTTCTGAGGCAGCAAATAGATGCTATCAAAATGCAGCCTATCCAGGTCCATTATCACAAACTCGATGTGGCTGATCAGGAGGCCGATGAAGAGCTATATTATGGCAAGAGGCGCGGGCCGGTTAGCCAATGACGGGTAAGAGGGGCCTTACCATCCTATCCACCTAAGACAGGCTGCTCAGGCATAGGCTTCTGAGTATGCCCATGATGGGTAAGAAGGATTGGCAGGCCCCCAACCTAAGACAGGCACAGTCCTTTCCTTGCCTATACTGTCACACTTTGGAAAAAGCTTTTTTTGAAAATAATAAAAAAAGGAGGACCTGTGGAGAGCTGCCAGAAAGAGCTGCCAGGGGAAGAGATGTGTGCCTTGACCTAACATCAGCCACCTGCAGGGCTGGACAGTGTTATCACTCCCAGCTCAAGGCCGGAGACAGCTTGGCTGGACTTTCTTATCGGCTCCTCAGACACTGTGCTAAAACTGTGGCTTCTGTGTTTTTTTTTCCTTTACCCTAGCCCCTTCATGTGACCCTGTTTCTTAGCAACTGACCTGTGCTTTCTGCTCTTTATAAGATGAATGTGTTTTCTCAATAAACTGAGGCTTGATCAGAAACTTTGTCTTGCCTCCATTCTCTGTGCCCCCACCCCCCAATTCTCACTCCCTCCCTCAGGACCTGCATTGATGGACCTGTGGGCCGGGTCAATTGATGATAATGAAATATTACCTGTTGCGCTCGAGTGACCATCTCCTTATAGATACTGTCCAGGCTGACATTTGATAAAGTGGTTAATGCTGATACAATTGTTTCTGCTTGTGCTTTGTCAAATCCTGTAGACAGCAAATAAGTATTTATATATTTTTAAAAAATTAAATCCTGATCAACAAAGACCCTAGAATAACTTTCCTCATCACTTAAATTTTTAACTTTTCTTTATAATGTTTATTTATTACTGAGAGAGAGAGAGAGAGAGAGAGAGAGAGAAATGAAGGAATGGGGGAGGAGCAGAGAGAGAGGGAGACCCCAGAATCTGAATCAGGCTCCAGGCTGTCAGCACAGAGCCTGACACGGGGCTTGAACTCACAAACCGTGAGATCTTGACCTGAGCTGAAGTTGGATGCTTAACTGACTGAGCCACCCAGGTACCCCTGGCATTTATTTTTCAGCAAGGGGATCTAATTTATTTTTCAAATGGCTAGTCATGTATCATATCAATTTAATAAATGGCCTTTCCTTTCTCTAATTTGTGATGCCTTTTTTTTTAATGTTTTATTTATTTTTGAGAGAGAGAGAGAGAGAGAGAGAGACAGAGACAGCATGAGTAGGGGAGGGGCAGAGAGAGGGAGACAGAGAATCTGAAGACTGGCGAAAGGCTCTAAGCTAGCTGTCAGTACAGAGCCCGATGCAGGGCTCGAACCCACGAATCGTGAGATCATGACTTGAGCTGAAGTCAGATGCTTAACCGACTGGGCCACCTAGGTGCCCCTGTGATGCCTTCTTTACTGTTTGCTAAAAATATATTTACCTATCTGAATGCCATTCTATTTTATTAATCAACTTTTCCTACTTTTTAAGGTTTATTTATTTTTGAGAGAGAGTGAGAGTGCATGCATGAGCAGGGAAGGGGCAGAGGGAGAGAGGGATAGAGGATCCAAAGCAGGCTCTGCGCTGACAGTAGCAAGCCCGACATGGGGCTCGAACTCATGAACTGTGACATCATGACCTAAACTGAAGTCAGACACTTAACTGACTGAGCCACTCCGGTGCCCCATTAATCAACTTTTCTATTCCTGTATTATCACACAATTTAATTCAAACTACTCTTTTTATAACTGGTTATCTTTTGTGCTTGCTCCTTTCTCTTTTTTGCTATTCTTAAACAGTCCTTATACTTACCCGTGAACTTTAGTATCAGCCTAGAAATGCTATAGTTTTTCTTTTTTACATAGCTGGAATCATATGGCACATGTAATTTTATGTTATTTCTTTACTTAATCTAATTTCCCTTATCAATAAATATTCTTCAAGCTATACCATTTTTATGACTGTAAAATATCCCACTGTATAGATGGCACTTGTATTTAAAGTGAATCTTAATTGTTCATAATAATACTGTCTTGACGAGGTAATTTACTATGACTGCTGTTAATATTCTTTCAAGAGTTATCCATTTCTTACCATGAGTTTCCAAATCCTGAACCAGTGCATGGGTATCGAACGTTAATTTCCTTTGTTCTAAAGGAGTTAGGTCCACTCGCCTCATATCATCTCCTTCTTTGGTTGTGGGGGTGAAAAAGTCTGAAAAGAGAAGACAGGTTGTTTTCTTCTAGGAACTAACTCAAGTGTGACACTTTAGCTTCTAGAGCATTTCTCCCATCTATTTACAATACAGTTCTAGCTCTTCTGCTTAGGAATTCTGCAGTTTTAAGGAGGAAAACAGATTCCTCTGAGCCGTCGACTCCTTTATCTGAAAAGTCTAACAGTATTCTGTACATGGCAAACAATCAATAAATTCTTCCTTTCCTTCTTTCAGTATGATGTTTTATTTGTTTAGAGTCGGTAAAAAAATGTAATGTAACAAATGTCAAAAGCTTTGGCTATCACTGCCACGTCTCTCATTACTGGAAGACCGGAAACCACCCAACTCTCCCAGGTGCTACGGCATCTTTCACAGAGCTGCGATAATTGTTTGCACCTACATCCTCATATAAAGTAGCTTTTGGAACCCCCACTCTCTTACATACCCAGCTTATTTTCATCACAATTCTCAGTTCTCATCTGAAATTATCTTGTCTCTGGACCAGAGTGTAAGCTCTAGGACTTTGCTTCTCATCACTGTATCTTCAGCACCCAGAATGATGCTTGGCAAATAACTGGGTCACAGTATTTTACTGCTGAATCAGTCAATGAATATGATTCTAAATCCTGGAGTATTTACTGATGGCAACACAAAAGCCCTAGCAAATTTCTTATCTTTGAAATAAATGTCCCATTTCAATAAATCCTCAATTTTTAACCTAGACACAGTATGGTCCTTTTCCATATATTGCTGATGAATTTCATTAAAAGGTATTTTCTTGCAGAGAGAACTGTTTACATACAACTTCATTACTATTGCTATATATTAAGTGAAATAACAGCTAATTAATGTAATTGTTAATTGAACACAAGGTACTGTACTAAATATTTTATATACTATGAAGGTAAAGTGGCATTATCCACATTTTTAGATAAGAAAACTGAACCTAAGAAAGGTAAAGCATTTCACTTCCAGTCACAGTCATTAGTGGTGAATTCAGACTCAGGTCTTCTGACTCCAAAGCTCAGGCTCTGTCACCCTATGCTGTCTCTCTTTTTTATCCCAAACCTCTTAAGATATGCAGGTGCTTAAGAAGACATAGCTGCAACCTCAGGTATTGCTTTCCTGGTAGGTAGTATAGGGAAAACAGAATTCCTTCCTATGTATCCTTCTGAGCTGACAGACACCAGGCTCAGGGGACAATGAGCAAAACCAGACATGAGTGATGTCTTTGCTGACTTTGTTGACTAATGGGCAGGAAAGATAGTTTTAAAAACAGTATCTAAATATAAACTCTAAATTCAAATGATGAAGAAGTGATGCCCAGTCCTTTAGATCAATTCCCTTAAATACTCAGATACATTCTGTTCAGAGATAATGGGAATAAGATGTAAAAGGTGGATCATTTTTGAACACACACACACATATTAGCAAATCAGTTAGCAATCCTTTTGGCTCTGTGTGCCATCTAGAAGAGTTCAGGAATGTGCTTGTGCGTCAATATCAGACGTGAGAAGGAAAAGAAAAAATTAGAGAAAAAGGGGGCAGATTTCAGTAATATTTCCACTAACAATTGTATCAGGAATGATTAGGACCTGAAATTATCTGTCCTTGGCTAGAAGTTTAGTATTTTATTCAGGGTTTATTTGGTGGGGGCGGGGTGGTGGTGGTTTATATGACATGATACTGCATTCACATCTATTACTTATCCTGAAAACTTTGACGTGATGGATGAGGAAAACAGGTTCAGAAACGCTAAGTACCTGCCTGAGATGTTATGGTCTCAGAGCCAGGCAGACTAGTGCACAATTCCTCTGACTTCAGTCAAGAAACATTTGAATGCCTTCCCCAAAGGGAAGCTTCCTACTGAATATGGGAAGGACACCAAACACCGGACACAGCCACAATCTGTAGGGCGCAGCTGTGTCCCACCGTGCTCTCTTCCCTTAAGGACTCTTTTACCTCTTTAATTCACTAAATAATTTAAGAAAGCTCTCTTTTTCTTTGCCTGCCCATATTTATCCTTCTGAGTTCAGTTTTAATGTCTCCTCCCCAGAAAGCCTGCCCACTCTTTTAGGTCAGGTGTTTCTTGTTAGTTTTCACAGGATCCTAGAACGTTATTTTGCCACACCTCACGATTTACACATTTATATGATTGCTAACTGTTTGCCTTTCCCAGTAGGCCAGGGATCACGTCAGCGAACTTCAGCCTGCAGGGCACCACCACCCATTTTTCAAAATAGCTTTATAGTAACACAGCTATGCTCACTCATTCACGTATTATCAACGGCCGCTTTCATGCTACCAAGATAAGAGTACTCGCAAGTGACCATATGGCCCATGTCTAAAATACAACCTGGTTCATTACAGAAAAACTTTGCCGACTATAGCATTAGGCAAGAACCACACCTGTTCTAGCTCATCACTGAATCCCCAACGCCTAATACAATTCTGGGTGCTCTGTAGAAGTTTGCTGATTGAAAGAGAACAGTGCTAGTGGTGGGTACAATGAAGATCAAGGCTATGGTTTTAAATCATGTGCTATCAAGGTATATCCATAAGGGAATACAGGGAAGGGACACTGGCTCTCAATGACAATAAAGGGTTAAGAATGGCTACCTGGAAATGTTGCGAATGATAGTAAATCCTGAAGACGGGTTATCCGGACAGGAGAAACAGAATGAGCAAAACTCATCAATGCATGAATTACCATTGCTCTTCCTACGCTGGGCTTTATTTACTACAGGGATGAGGAGGGCGGAGAAGTCAGATGGATCTGTGGATCATCCATTCCTAATCCTAAATGGTAGGATTCCCAATCCTAGAAGGTAGGCGTTGACCTCCCTCCCTTGCAGTAGCACTTTAGAGGGCACTCTTCTCTAGAGGCAATAAGGAAATTAAAGGCTATTTGATATCCATAGTAGGGGGGCACAAGTACTTCATCTTATAAGCACTTTTAAGAATAAGTCTTTGAAAGCACATTAATAGGTAGAGGAGACAAAGTAACCAGAATCAATGTTCTTAGCTTGAGGTGGGGTGACAGGTCCTTACAATACCTTCAGAGTTCCCAAAACTTATACAATTGTACAAAACCCCAAGCCCTTCCTTTCATTCTTACCTCTTCCGATTCTTTCATATGTAGATAATGAGAAAAAAGTTTAAAGACTTAACCAGCATCACAAAGCTACTAATTGTATATCTTAGATTAGCACACTGGCCTACCTTGTACCAAGCTACCTCTTTGCCAGAAAAGTCCAGATTTTACTTTTGATAACACAAGTAAAATGATGTCTCATTAAATCTAAGCTACAAGTTTTATATTAACTAACTTTGGAGTTGCAACACTTCAGTGACATAGGTGGTTACTGATACTTAATACTAATTCTATGTGCTGGTCAACTGACAGGTGCCTTGCTAGCTACATCAGAATTACCAGAATTAATAACTAACACAGCTTTGGGCTCCACCCTTGAGGGCTGACTCAACAGTTCTGGCCGCAGGACTTAAAATTATGTATTTTTAAAAAGTACCCCCAGGATTTCTGTTCTGCCTAATTTGGGAAGTAGCAATGACCTATGAATCCAGTACCATTAAAGCTTACACAAATTGCATCACCTTCCCATGCCTTCTCTTATTCATCTTTAAAAAAGAAACTGAAAGGGTGCCTGGGTGGCTCAGTCGGTTGGGCTTCCGACCTTGGCTCAGGTCATGATCTTGCAGTTCACGAGGTCGAGCCCCATATCGGGCTCTGTGCTGACAGCTGGGAGCCTGGATCTTGCTTCTGATCATGTCCCCCACTCTCTCTGCCCCTCCCCTGCTCACACTCTCTCTGTCTCAAAAATAAAGAAACATTAAAATAAAATAAAAATAAAAAAGAAATTGAATAATAAAGGGGATCCCTCCATGGGCCAAGGTCAAGATTTTCAAATTAGTCCATCATAATGTGTGTGGACACTAAACACCTAAATATATAACCAAATAGCTTGTGAAAGACCCTGGCAGCTAAACAGCAGTCTTACAGATCCAAGATCAACCACTGCAATCTTACTGTGGGTAAAATGAAGCAATTAGTAAAATGGAACAAAGTATTAGTGGGCACAGGGTGGCTCATTTCTCATGGCACTGAAGATTTAAGAAGGGGGAACAAAGGTTAGTCCAAAGTGCCCATTCAGTGGACAACCTTAAAACGTTTTTTAAAAAGAGTGCGGGTTGATTCTGGAATCATCTCTCAGCATAAAGTCAGGTTGTCCTTTAGGACACAATGCTAACAGGGGTGCTAACAAGTTCAACACTTGCAGGTTCCAGTATTCACGTTTTGTTGTGCTTTGAAGGACTACAATGTGATTGCAGAGTAAAGGAAATCACAGAGGAACACAGCCAGCCTGACCCGAAATGTATGCTATGGCCTACCAAAAACCTGGGCCCCAGACAGCACCCAAGTAACAGCCCAAGTTTGAACAAGCCACGAAAGAAAACAGAACTCTCAGAACAGATTGCTCCAGACAGACCTCCGAGAGAGCGGGGACTGCCAGCCTCATTTGATAGTAAAAAGGAACCAAGCGCTGAGAAGGAAGCCTGGGGGACTCTAGTGGAGCCAGGTGGGAGCCCCAGGCTTTCACAGGCTCGCTCTCAAAAGAGAAAAACGGTCCTCTCCCCAGTCCTGGCGCTTCCCGCCCCAATCCAAGCAGGTGAGATCCGGCGGCGGGGTCAAGCATCAGGCGGGGCTGGGAGAGGCGTGGCCCCCTTGTCTCCCGCTCGCCGGTACAGGCACAGACCACCCGCAGTACCCCCAAATAGCACGCGGGCATCGGTACCACGCCGTCTCGTCTCACCTCTCCGCAGGGCCTGCGAGAAACGCCCGCCGAGGACTGAAACCTGGCAGTCGGCACGACCCTCAGAGAGCAAGAGGCGCCCAACACGGAGACTCCACATTTCCTGTTTTAGGACTGGTGGGTGGAGGTGAGAGGCCCGGCTGATCACGCTCGGGCTTTTGGGCAACGTAGTTCTGGCACCGCAGGGATGCTGGGAAGTGTAGTTTTCGGCCTCCAGCAGACACCCTGCCCAGCGCAGACTCCAACCTCGGTACCTTGAAGATGGGCCTCTTCACAGACTGACCCACAGTTCACCAGCATGGTTCACTGCGGCTCCGCGCCTCCCACCACCCCCTTCCTAACCGGCGCACGACATTACCGCTCTAAAAAAGCGGGACCTTGTCTGAGAAACTTCTGGCGCCCGTTTCCTAGCAAATGAGGTAGAGCTCAACAGCGTAGGTCCGCCGAGAGAACGAGCGGCCATTATGCGCCTGCGTGGGCGACTGAATCACTTCCTACCGCCTAGTAATATGGGTCGTGAAATCCTCATTCGCTGAGCATTGCGGAGGGCGCGGACGGGGGGGGGCCGGGGGGTTGGGGCGGAAAGCGCAGAAACCTGGGAAACGTAGTCCAGCGAGGTACTCATTCTTGCTTCTTCATGGCCCACTCCTTCGCCCTCTTATGTACAGGAGGACAAACTGCAGTTAGTTTAGTTCTGGTCTTGAGGGAAACAGTTTCTCCCTTTCCTGAGTGGTCCTGATTTTCACCACTGATCCCTCTGAGACCTGTTACTTCAGACTTTGTTCCACACGGTAAAAATGCTGAAAATAACAACACACAGTAATATTGCTGATATGTTCTTTCTGAATTCTAAAGTGGTACACAATGGTTGGGTTTTAGTGGCTTAATTATTCTGACAAGGATGTAAAACAGTTACCCTAGGATTTTGCTACCTATTTGTTTTCAAAGCTTTGTCAGCATCAGCTGCATAACAAGCACCACTGTAAGCACTGAGGCACATTAAAGGAACCACATTGATTCTTGCCAACAAGGGCTTTAACAGGCAATTTATGAAGAGGGAATATAAATGGTTATTTTAAAATTGAAAAAAAAAACCCAGTTTAATCTCACCAGTTAAATGAAAAAGCAAATATAAAGATATACCAGTTTTACTCATTAAAATTTTTAAAAAGTATTGATGCCAGCAAATATGTGATTATATAGGGTCACTCACATTGCTGGCAGGAGTGTAAGTACGTCTGGAAAGCAATTTAATAATATATATGAAATTCCAAAATATATGAATAGCCAGAGGTTCTCTTCTAAATATCCGTCCTATGAAAATATAATCCTGTCTGTAGCTAAGATTTTTAAAAAGTAAAACCCTTGGAATGTTATTTATAATAAAAAATTAGAAATAATCTAAATATTCAAGGTGATTCAACACCTTGCACAAATGTTCCATACTGGAACAATCATATAATTGGAATTATTATACAAATGGGAAATTCTATGATCATTAGTACTGATGAGGGAGTATGGGGCAGGCTAAGGACAAAGTGCAAGCTAGCACCCCCGAGCCCCAAGGTGGGATGTGTGTGATATTCTTCAGGCCCTCCTGGTTGCCCAAGGACAAAGGAAAGGAAAGAAAACAAATGCCCAATTGATAGAGATCACCGTCATTCAGAACATGGATCTCCATCAGTTTACAAATATCTTAGTATACTACAAGAAAAAGCCAATCTTATCTATTTTCCTAATCTCCATAAACCTGTAGACTGTTTCCTGGAGCCCCAACATCACCCTTCTAGAGTGATATAGGGAACAAAGCCAAGAAGGAAATGGCAGGTAAAATTAAGTTTTCTGATACAGACTATAACATTTCTCTAGGAACCGCCTACAGTCCTGATGGTAATGCCTTCCCAGAGAAAAACTATCATAGCTTGACAACAGCAAGGTTTTGGGTAACTTAGGAGCCCTTGTTAGCATGTCGAAGTCCCTCTAGAGGCCTCCCTTTTGTCTTTACCTTCCCAACTTCTTAGTATAAAACCAGCCATTCTTCACAACACCGATGTAGCTCTTTCTGCCCACGGATCCTATTCTGTGTATTAATAAAACCAACTTTTTGCACCAGAGATATCTTCAAGAATTCTTTCTTGGTCGCCGGCTCTGGAACCTCCACCATCACCCTAAAACCTCATCAATATATCATTATTTTAAAAAATTCATTATATATACTCACATACATCAAAGTAATGACATATACATATGTGTATATTTATACATATACATAATGTGCAATATATATCCAATATGATTGTAATTCTGCCAAATGTTATGATGATCACTGTTTTGGAGGAGCTTACAGACTGCTGGAGGATAAAGAGCAGTAAGTGGGACCACAATATCTTTAATTACTTAAGTAATGATAATGAAAAAACCATACTTCTTTATATATTAATACTTATTGGTTATTATTTACATTACCGTAAAACTCCCCGACATAAAGTTTTGATTAGCCACGTGACCAAAGCTGTGACAGTCATATTCCCTTTCATGGAAATAGCAATCTGATTGAGGAATTCTTAATCATCCTCTGACGCTGTTTGGCACGTCAGCAAGTGAACTTGGGAGCTGGGACAGCCATATTCTGACAACTGGGCTGGAGATGTGCACAGAGGTAGAGGCAGGAGTAGCAGGTGCAGCAGGAGTCCAGACGGTATTCAGCTCACAGACCTAACCACTCCCCAGACCTCCCTGATGCTCCTGTGTGTGTTTCCAAACCCTCCATTGTTGCTCTCCATTTGTATACTGAAAGTCTTAATTTATAAAAATATTTTCATACAAATTTGTTAATATTTTCTCATAAGTTTGTTGGCAGGAATAAAAAACATAATGCATATAAAATAATTAGCACAGTGCATGGCACATATAAACACCCAATAGACAGTAGCTACTTTTATTAATAATTCCTGTTGACTTTACTCAATGTTGGGAAGTAATTCTCCATGGGTCTCTCACATTTCTGCATGTTTTGCACACAGAAGCCCTCTTTACCTTTTGTTATGGACTCTCTTTTTAAAGAATTTTGTATAATGAGCAGCCTTGGGAAATTCAGTGTCTTTCTGGAGCAAAGCATCCCATGCTTACTGCCTATCATAAAAGATTTGGGTTTGTCTAGCTCAGGGTTCCTCTCTGTGATGTAGCCCAGGCACACGCCCAGGCCAGTCACTGCCAGTGTGGGACTGGGGGCCGGGGAGCTGCATAATGTGCCATGGCTCAGGCCACTTGCCGTGCCTTAACTCCTTACATCCTGTGTCTGGCCAAGGAGGCTCATGCCTTCTGCCAGCATTCACAAAGTTGTGGCCGGTTCACTCGTTGTCCTGCAAGCAGGGTAAGATCTCAGACCCTTCACAGTTCTTAACAAGCATTGCCTTTCCTAGACTTGTAAACAATTTTCATGTTTTCAGTTTCACTCACAGAGTGAGTGCCAGATAGATTTCAGGCTAGATGTTTGAGGATTGCAAAGAAACACAGCTCAGGGCCCCTGGGTGGCTCCTTCAGTTAAGTGACCAACTCTTGATTTCCGCTCAGGTCATGATCTCCTAGATTGTGAGTTGGAACCCTGGGTCGGGCTCCGTGCTGACATTGCAGAGCCTGCTTGGGATTCTCTCTCTCTTTCTCTCTCACTCCTTTTCTCTCTTCTCCTCTTTTGTCAAGTGCATGTGCATGCACTGTTTCTCGAAATAAATAATAAAAATTTGACAGCGTAAAAGAAACATAACTTGACAATTGTGTTCCTACTGTCTGCAAAGATGTCTGCCCTCTGAGAACTTGTAACCTTGCTGGGAGAACAGAACACGTATACCAAGAACTTCCACACAATGCAGCAAACAATTAGTGTTATCAAAGTGTTTCAGGAAAGAAAGCCTTCGGTTCAGTTGTGGGTGATGGCTTTCAGTCTTGGTTAACGAGGAGAGAGAAGATTTAAGCCCTGTTTTAATGGTTTCTGTCAGGCACAGATTGTAGGGACAGCATCTGGAAGAGAGGATTGGCATAAACAAGGGTCCGTTAGTCATCTCCACACTCCTCACTTTGGGGCTTTTACACAGTGTGTTCGCTCAACTTGGAGCACTTTCTCCTCTTCACCTGGTGAGTTCTGCCCTATCCTTCAGACCCCAGTTTAAATGCCAGCTTTTTAGTGGGTGGCCCCCACCCCCACCACACATAGACTTTGTGTTTTTGTTACGAACTCCTGTAGCAACCTGAGCCCCTGAACTTCCTATTTGCATCCTCCACGATGGTAGAGACACATCTATCACTGTTTTCCCCAACACCTGGCGTAATGCCTGGCCCATAACAAGCCTTTAGGTAAATGTGTGTTGACTGAACCGATACATGTTCAAAATGTAGTCATAGTTTGGTGAGGAGATCTGATAGACAGGGGCATAGGATTCCTTTGGAAGACTGGGTGGAATTAGGGGAGATAATACTGAAAACAAGAATTAAAAGAGTAAGGAATTGAGTTTGTACAGTAGACTCTTGGGAGATTCGAAAGCTTTTAAAAATCATTTATTTTTAAAAGTTTTTTAAAATGTTTTATTTATTTTTGATACAGAGAGAGACAGCATGACAGGGGGAGGGGCAGAGAGATAAGGAGACACAGAACCAGAAGCAGGCTCCAGGTTCTGAACTAGCTGTCAGCACAGAGCCTGACGCGGGGCTCAAACTCACGAACGTGAGATCATGACCTGAGCCGAAGTCAGAGGCTTAACCGACTGAGCCACCCAGGTGCCCCCAAAATCATTTATTTTTAAAAAATGCTTATTTATTTTGAGAGAGAAAGAGTATGAGGGAGAGCAGGAGAGGGACAGAGGGGGGAGAGAGAGAGAAAATCCCAAGTAGGCTCCAAGCTATCAGCACAGAGCCCCACGCAAGACTCGATCTCGCAGACTGAGATAATGACCTGAGCTGAAATCAAGAGTTGTACTCAGGCACCTCCAGACCTCAGAGATTTCTAAACAAAAACAGGGAATGAAAGTCTTGAGGACAAAAGGTTGATATTTGGAGCAGGATTCTGGCCGTGTCTCAGAGAAGTTACTGAATAAAATGAGATACTCATTTTTGTCACTCACAGAAATTCTGCAGACCTGAGCCAAAATCAAAAGTCGGATGCTTAATCTAGTGAGCTACCCAGGTGCCCCAATTTTGAAAGTTTTTAAACCCAAAGTGATAAAAGCCAGTTAGAGTACCTTTACAGGAAACACGTTTTGCCATTCACAAGCACAGGCGTATGAATCATTGCTCCTCCCAAAGCCTGAAGAGTGGCCTGGCCATGAGAAGTGCTGGCTCTCTGAAGGCGGCTTGTTTGTCTGCACCTCAGGGGGTAACAGCATAGCAAGGGAGTAGGTCCTAGCCTTTTCATTGTGAAGGACCACTATTACTATGTTTTTATTCCTATGAATCCCAAATTTAAACATATCTTATACTCTTTACCAACTGCACACATGAAGCCATTACTTATTTTCCTATTTTTGATTTTTTTAAAGACACAGATAACTACCCTTAGCGAGTGGGCCATATGCAGTGCCGGTCCAACAGCTCTCGGATGACATCCAAATAAAGGAAAAATACTTGCCAATTCCTTTGGTGGTTTTCAGTTTCATCTCCAGGGATGGCACAGTTTCCTCAGGGACTGTGAAATTCCAAGTCCCTCCTGAGGATCCCGGTACTTTTTCTTCTGAGGAGCAATTATGTCCAAACTGGACCAAATTAGATCCAACTTAGGTCCAGTTTGGACATAATTGCAAGAGACGGGCA
Organism: Helogale parvula; assembly: GCA_004023845.1. Taxonomy (NCBI): domain Eukaryota; kingdom Metazoa; phylum Chordata; class Mammalia; order Carnivora; family Herpestidae; genus Helogale; species Helogale parvula. Next base: position 67,351 of record PJEM01008316.1, read on the forward strand.
TGGCCTTCCAGCCCTGCGAATGTGGCTCTGGTGACTTCAGGGAGAGAAGATCCAGCTTGGACCACTCCTCACATTGGTCCTTCTCTTTCAGAATAGGTGATCTGAAGGAATCCAAATGTATTTTTTAAAGCAGGTGAATGAGGCTTTGAGAGACAGATGGGGACCCAGTGGGCTCCTTTTCCTCCTTAGTTTACTTTGAGTTTTTGACACTAGAGGGAGTATGTGGACAGAGCAGAAGACCATCCTCTGCCTTTATTTCTGCAACTAATTTTATTGTTTTTGTGAATCCTTGAGTAAGGAGATCCATTGTGTGTGCTATTTTATATTTTATTTCACATTTTAATGGCTTGAAAGTGACCAGGGTCCCCAAACCCTTACAAATCTGGGACCTTTTTTTCCTGATTGTACCAGGGAGCTGGCAATGACACAATGACACCCAATTACAAGTTTGCTGATTCCAGCAAAGAAAAAGATGAAAGGAAAAGGAAAGAAAAAGAAAACTAAAGATTTGGCAAAACATTATTATATTTTGCAATGTTACATCACACCTGACAGTGCCTCTCATTGTTTATTCATTTATTCCTTCAATTAATCCTGTGGAGCACTATTTATGGGATCAGACACTGTGCTAAGCCATGAGGATCCAAGACGTAAGACACAGTCCTACCCTCAGATGGCCATCAGTCTAATTGTAATCAGTATTATGATGAAGGAGAAGGGTGCTAAGGGGATGTGTAAGAGAGGCTTATACTGCCCAAAGCAGGAAGCCCTGGGAAGTCTTTCATTTGTAAGGAGGAATAAAAAAATAATTTAGTTAAGTGGAGTTGGGGATGGTGGTATTAGGTGTGCAAAAAGCAACAGCGCTTGCAAAGGCCGGGAAGTATATGTGTGAGAGTCTGAGTCTTTTAAGAGAATGACTGGTGGAGAGAATGGGCTGACAGAGGGATTCTGAAGCCGAGGTTGGAGAGGGTGGGATTGGTCCTCAAGCTCTCTTTGTCTCCACCCGTGGCTGAAGAGGATTCGCTGAAGGGTGTGAGGCTGGGGAGGGGCATTAAAAAGAAAGGGTTTTTGCCTGTTCTTGGCTCAGTCCTCTGACCTAGACTTCTAGGAGCCAGGGCCATGTATTTCACCTAGGTCTCTTGTCCTAGATATCAACCTGGAGGGTCTTCAAGACCCCTTCTTTCATGGCTAGAGATAAACCCTTGTCTGGCAGAGTCCATAGCTCCAGAGAAACCTTCATGGGATGGCTTGGCTGCCTCGGATCTCCAAGGGATCTGCCTGGGAAATAGGACCTCAGGGTCTCCTTGTCTTCAGGGCCAGTCTCTGCACTGGGGTATAGAAGAGTTGGCAAAACTCGCCAAAGCCTCACGTGGCCCATGTCTTCCCTTCCCTAACCACAGAGTGGGACATTCTTCCCCAAGGAACTTTTGATGTGTGGTTGTTGCTTTATCTCTTCCTAGGAACCCATTCATATACATGAGTGAATTTGAGCTCCTTAGCAACTTTATTAGGTGGGTATTATTGCTCCTATTTTACAGATGGGAAAACTGAGGTTCAGAGGGCTGAAGTGATCCGTGTCCCAGGTCACAGAGCAAGTAAGGAGTGGAGATCAGAACTGAACATACTGCACACCGTACAGAGAGGTCGCACTGTCACTTCCCCCTCCACCACTTACTTTCATCAGGCACAGGACGTAAACTGTAAAATCATGGCTACTATTAGGCACACATGACCTCTCATCCTCCAAGAGGTTATTTCTCATCTTTTATCATGCGTTCAATACAATGTGCAAACTCTCTAAATTAGGGGTGGCAATGAGGTTTCACCTTCATTACGACTCTCTTCAGCTGACTGCTCAGAAGAAAGCATTGACTGTGTGAGGCCACATTCTGGTGCAGAAGGAAAGGACACTGCGGTTGATTGGCAATGTCTGCTATGGACCGAGGAAAGGGAGGGGCGGCACATATGCCATTTCTAGTACATCCAGATCATGCTTCCCTTGGGTTTCCACAGTCCTGTGCTAGGTTGTGACATGTCTACCGACACCCACCTTCACCCCCACCATTCATTTTGCTCACTTTCTTCTATTCCTTCCCTTCCCTGCAGGACCTTCCCTTCCCATTTAATAATAGTTTCAATTGACTGAGCAGGTAATGGGTGTGAGGCACTTTGCACATATTACCACCCGGCCTCACAACAATCCTTCAAGGTAGGTAGAGACAAGAGCAAGGTTTAGAGAGGTTACAGGACTTGTTCAAGGGCACGCTACGAGTAAGTTAGAATTTGAATCCTGAACCAAAAAGCAAGCATTGTGTTTTTGTGGTGGGCCATGAGTCCCTTCGTATTTACTGTTTGTTCTGACCTTCACAACAGCCCTGGGAGGTAGTTCTCTGGGTTTGCAGCGGTTGAGCTGGCTGCGGAGCCGCAGGGCCCCGACTCGGACTCTGGGTTCCGGCCTTCACCTGCTGCTCCGCCAGGCTCTCGAGAGGAGCCCTGGATGCCAACAACCCTGCGGAAGCTGATCTGTACCACTGTGGTGAGAATTTGGGGGCTCTGATTAATTTTGCCAAGTCATCCTTACCCTGTTTTCAGCTCTCATCATGAAGAAAGTCGTTCTTTAACTGGTAGCTCCTTCTTCTGTAACTTAGCCTCTTTCCTTAAAAAAATTATTTTTTGAGGCAAGATTCACAGAACATAAAATTAAGCATTTTAAAATATTTTTATTTATCTTTCTATTTATTTATTTATTTTGAGAGAGACAGAGAGAAAACGCACGCACATAAGCAGGGAAAGAGCAGAGACAGAGGGAGAGAGAGAGAATCCCAAGCAGGTCCCACACTGTCAGCACAGAGCCAGATGCAGAGCTCAGACCCACAAACCGTGAGATCATGCCCGGAGCTGAAATCAAGAGTCAGACATTTAACCGACTGAGCCTCTCAGGCACCTCTAAATTTAGCATTTTAAAGTGAACAATTCAGTAGCATTTAGTACATTCACAATGTTTTACAAGCACCACCTTTATCTAGTTCCAAAATGTTTCCATCACTGCAACATAAAACCCTTACCTAGTAAGCAGGCTTTCCCCACTCCCGGCTCTTCAAGCCCTTTGCTACCATCAGTCTGCATTCTATCTATGGATTTATCTATTTTGGGTATTTCATATAAAATCAATTGTATTATACAACAGGCAACCTTTTGTGTTTGGCTTCTTTCACTTACCATAATGTTTCATTCCTGTTGTAGCATATATCAGTACTTCATTCTTCTTTATGGCTGAATAATTTTTTTGGATATATATGCCACAACTTGTTTATCCATTTATGCACTGATAGACATTCAGCAGTTTCCACCTTTTGACTATAATGAATCATGCTGCTATGAACATGTGTGGACATGTACTAGTTTGAGTATGTGTTTTCGATTCCTTGGTATATGAACCTAGGAGTAGTGCAGGGTCATATGGTAATTCTATTTAACATTTGGAGGGAAGATCCATTTCTTGTTGAAGTAGATGGGGAATTCCTTATGAATGGGAACGTTTGCTTTTGGAAGATCCAGAGATGAAAAAGGATATCCTCTACAGATGAACAGAACTGGTGCGGCTAGGTATGAGCGCGTTCGAAGTAGGGAAACTATCGTACCCCAAAATGCTATGGGCAGGAGGGGATGTTTGTAGGGCATGAAAAGTAGCCTGGGGTAGAAAGCCTCTGGGTGGTGGGTATCTCCTTAAGATGGCCCTTCACCTGGAGGTGGTGCTCTTCCCAAGGGACACTTGTGACACTGCTCAGTTCTAAGCAGCTGCAGAAAGTCCAGAAGGATTGTGAACCTCTTTGAGTATTTTGTGGATGTTTGAATTGGCATATTAGGAATAATGACCATAAATGTGAGCCATAAAAACACTGATACAGTGATTCTATCAGCACTTGAGGCATGAGCTTGGAACTACAGTAAAACCTTGGTTTGCGAGCATAATTCATTCTGGAAACATGCTTGTAATCCACAGCACTTGTATATCAACGCAAATTTCAAGAACCATTGGCTCAGTTATGATCACGTGACATTCGGTGTCACAAACTACTTGTATTGCAAAACATGGCTCATTTATCAAGTTAAAACTAATTAGAAATGTTTGCTTGTTTTGAGGAACTCTTACAGAACAAGTTCCTAGCAATCTAAGTTTTACTTGAACTACAGAAAGAGACACTGATAACTCTCAAAGCCTCGACACTAAGAGGTGGCCATGAAAGGCAAATATATTCAGAACATGGGTTGTGTGGGCCTAGCAAAGGATCATAGTGCAGCATCAGGATGACAAATGAAGCCTTTCTGGACAGGAAGAGGGCAGAACTATTTTCTTTAGTTATACTTGGCTAAGGATCAAATGATTTCACCATTCCTGAAGATACAATCCCAGGTGTGGTGGTTATAACTGATTTCATACATACTTATGCTTCAAAAATTTGCATAGTAACTTCTATATATTTTATTTGATAGGTTAGGTTTGTTTATTCTCAACTTTTTGTGGCCACGATTAAGGTTCCAAACCATGAATCATGCATATAAGATTCTGATGTCCAGAATGGGCAGAGCAGTTATGCAGCTTACAGGTACAAAATGTGATCTGAGTACAGGTTTTTTCTATATTCAAGGCCTTGATAAAAACATTATTTATGGGGCGCCTGGGTGGATCTGTTGGTTAAGCATCTGACTTCAGCTCAGGTCATGATCTCACAGTCCGTGAATTTGAGCCCCGTGTCCCGCTCTGTGCTGACAGCTCAGAGCCTGAAAACTGCTTCAGATTCTGTGTCTCCCTCTCTCTCTGCGCCCCCCCCCCCATTTTCACTCTGTTTCTCTCTCTTAAAAATAAATAAACATTAGAAAAAACCCACTATTTATGCATCCAGCTCTTAAGTTGATGGGCAGATGCAAAGGGTCTATCTTTCTGGTTTAAATTATCCAGACAATTGGTTTGGCTCACTCCTGAAATAGCAGCACAGCACCAAAGATAAATATCAGAATTTATGTCCTTTTGGATAGGCAGGCACATTCACATCTGGATCTGAAATATGAAGCTTGTGGCCCTGAAACACAAACAGTTTCTTCACAGAAAGTTCCAACAAGGAGGAAAAAATCTTGGAACCAATCTCGCCTTTGCCTACAAAATGATCAAACTGTAATTATCACATTTAAGAGGTAATTGTTCCAATTGTACCAGAATGGGAGGCTCCAGCCCTCTTTTTTCTGCTGACACAAATAGAATTGCTATGATGATGGGACGTACTTCCATTCCAGAACAGCTTGCTGTGAGCTTGTTCTTTTTATAGTGACTCCAGGGTCAGGGAAAGGTGTTGTGTGGGCAGGCCCTGTTGAGTCTGCTGTGGTGTCAGCTTCTGAAGCTCTTTCCTCTGCACAGCGAGGCTCTTTGATACCCACCTGCAGCCACAGACCCAGGTCCCAGAGCAGCACCCATACTGACTGGAATTTGAACCATTTTGTCAGATACTAGGACTGACAGGAGGCCTGATAGTTCTCAGATATGCCACAGGGCAGAGGAAGTGGGGAGTCTGTTCTGAGTTGCTTTCATGGGGGCAGGATGAGGACAATAGGGCCTCTATAATAGGGATCTCAGGACATGATGAGAGGAAAAAATGAAGGAGAATGTCACATACTGAGCAACTACTATATCCTAGGCACTGTGCAGGGCATTTCTCATATGTCATTTTAATTAGGCAGCAAAATCTCAGGTATTTGAAGCACAATGGGCAGAAATGTTGAGGGGAGCACCTGGGAGGCTCAGTCAGTGAAGTGTCCAACTTCAGCTTAGGTCATGATCTCGTGATCCAGGAGTTCAAGATCCACATTGGGCTCTGTGCTGACAGCTCAGAACCTGGAGCCTGCTTAGGATTCTGTGTTTCCCTCTCTCTTTGCCCCTCCCTCCCTCAGTCTCTTTGTCTCTCTGTCTCTCTCTCAAAAATAAACATTAAAATTAAAAAAAAAAAAAGGAATGTTGAGGGTACAGTGTTTGCAAGTCAGCCAAGTGAGGAGTCCTTTTTTTAGGAATGCAAAGTTCTTGAGCTTCTGTCTTTGATATTCGGTCTCTGGATAAAGGAATAGTAGCAGGACATGGAGCAGACACCAATCCTGCAACCTACTTGTGAGCAGTTGAGGTGAGCTTAGATAAAATGGTGATGGGGTTGGGAGAGAACACAAGAGCACAGAAACTCATTTTTCTCTTTCTAGTGGTAGATCACCCCAGCAAAGGGGCAGGGGCAGGGAGGGGACTGGTGAGAAGTGAGGCAGAAGCAAGACCCTAAAGGACGCTGTATGTTACAGAGAGAAGTTTTGACTTTCTCCTTGGGCAGTGGAAGGCTGCTCATAGGTTTTAAGAATACGATTTTATTTGAACCTGGAATCTCACATTTGTCGTCCAGTTGAGTGGGAAGAGTAAGATTCAGAGTAAGAGGGTGGTGGATACCATGCTACATGCTGGGGAGACACTATCTTTTTGTCAGGAATTTTTTGGTTACTAACAGCACTAACTCACCTTGAGAACCAACCACATGTTGGTTGCACATGCTTCCTCCTCTATGTACACAGGGCAGAATGGTTCCAGATGCAGTCTGGAACATCTGGAACAGGGGCTTAAACATGAGGAGGCCTCTTGTCATCCCTTATTTCCACTCTTGTATGCCTGCCAGTTCTGCAAGGTAGAGTCATGGCTATGATGATGGTATCACTTACTAGCTGTGTGACATCGAGCAAGTTACTTTTGGGAAGCAGCAGCAAGGAGCCAGTAGGGAGAGTGCGACTGAGCAAAAGTTCTCGTGCCCTTACGACCCTTGCAGCTGCCCCTAGTTTCTCTAGGATTAGATTACTTGAGTTAAAAAGTTAATTCTACAAATGACCATCATGCCTCTTGAGTTGGAATGTTGATTGTGCTTCAAGCTTTGGCAATCTTCCGGGACTGTTTACGGCTGTGGCTGTCTGTATAAAACTACTTGCCTGTGAGGAATAAAGCGGCAATATGGGCATCACTCATGTTGTTCCTCTCGTCCCCATCCTGTGACTCTCTCTCTTCTTTTCCTCATTCCCTTATCCTCAGGTCCTTGCTTCTATGCGTCCGTGCGTGCACAACAGTTACTTAGCCTTGCTTTGCCTCAGTTTTATCATCCATAAACAAGGATAATCATATTATTTACCTCTTGGGGTTGTTGTGAATTAATTCCCATAAAGGGCTTGGCATGGTGCCTAGTACATAGAAGGTGTTTAAAGAGCATTAGCAGTTATTACTATTCTTCAACTGCAGTCTGGCTGTTCCCATATGATAGGAAAATGGCCTCTGACAGTTCTGAAGTCTTACATCTGACTTTGGCCACCAGAGAGAGATTGACTGAGTTTTCTCTGGTCCCCAGTCCAAACATCCAAAGAGAAAAGATTCACAGGTCAGCTTTAATTTCATTTTACTCCTGGACAAATCAACGTGGACAAGTGCCATGATTGCCCCATTGTGATCTGTGGTCTCATAGAGATCACAAAAGACCGTCAAGACAAAGTCCCTGGGGGGGGGGGGGGGCAGCTGGGTGACTCAGTTGGTTAAGTATCCGGCTTTGACTCAGGTCATGATCCCATGGTTAATGGGTTCGGGCCCCATGTCAGGCTCTGTGCTGACAGCTAGCTCAGAGCCTAGAGCCTGTCTTCAGATTCTGTGTCTCCCTCTCCCTCTGACCCTCCCCTGCTCACACTGTCTCTCTCTCCCTCAAAAATAAATAAAACATTAAAAAAAAAAAGGACAAAGTCCCCAGCCAGTCTACTGAAAAAGGCAAGATCCCATCCTCCCCCAAGTAATGGGCACCATGATGGAAGCACTCACCAAGTCCAGCAGACCTTCGCATTTCAGAGGGTACTTACCAAGGTCTTTGGGGTCTCTGCATTTGAGGAATCCTCCATAGCTTCATAATACCACATGGAGTTCAGAAAAAAGATAACAGGAGCACCTGGGTGGCTCAGTCAGTTAAATGTCCAACTTCGGCTCAGGTCATGATCTAGCGGTTCGTGGGTTCGGACCCCATGTCAGGCTCTGTGCTGACAGCTAGCTCAGAGCCTGGAGCCTGTCTTCAGATTCTGTGTCTCCCTCTCTTTCTCTGATCCTCCCCTGCTCGTGCTGTCTCTTTCTGTCTCTCAAAAATAAATAAAAAACATTAAAAAAAGATAACAAATATTGTGATCCTATCAGGCTCTATTTGTAGATATGACAAAGAATGATGGAAATATAATCAATGCTAGACTCCTGGGTACTTGGTCATCTCTTTGGTCCTAAGCCCTTGAGCTTCTCCCTGACATCTGGTGCTTGAGCCCTGATTTCCAATCAGCAATGCTTCACTTCTACTCCCTTGGTACTTGGCTTTCCCCCCTATACAGCCTTCCCCTTTTCCGTTCTTAGAGAGCCTAGCTTGTATCTCCTGATGCCCCCAGACCCATTTGCTGGGGCTCAGGGACTATATTCAAATCTCTTATCAATTCTCTTACAAATTCTTCTCTAACAGAGTGGGATAAAGGTGATGGTGGAAATAGGAAGCACCACCACTGTCTCCCCTCTTTTTTAAAAAAAATTTTTAATGCTTTTTATTTATTTTTCAGAGACAGTGCAAGCAGGGGAGGGTCAGAGAGAGAGGGAGATGCAGAATCTGAAACAGGCTCCAGGCTCTGAGCTAGCTATCAGCACAGAGCCCGACGCGGGGCTTGAACCCACAAACCGTGAGATCTGACCTGAGCCGAAGTCGGATGCTTAACCGACTGAGCCACCCAGGCACCCCTGTCTCCCCTCTTTGTCTCCAGGGCCTTGATTATACCAGTCTTCTCAACTTCCTCTTGGCTCTGTGACACTTTCCTGTACACCGGCATTATAGCAGCTGTGATTTAAAATCTCCTTAACAAAATTCCAGAGGAGCCCATGTCTCGGACCTTTAGGATGGCTTGAAAATGTTTAAAATGGAGAATGTTAAAATCTGTAAATGTCAAGGGTCTACAGTCCAGATGTGGAAAAGTTCCTTCTGTCCCTAGGGATCGATTGAGGTCTTTCTGGTACAGGTGGCACTCAGCTGAGCCATGGGGAATGGGTGGGACTCTGACAGAGAGGGAGAGCAGTATTAAGGGTTACAGTGGGGAAGGCACAGGGGACAGGGCAGGCATGTTTTGGGAACTGCGGAAGTTGGATGTTCCTGAGCCTCAGGGTGAATGGGGAGATGGCAGGAAATAAAGTTGATTTGGCACAATGTGACCATTGGAAGCTTCAAGACAAGCAGCATTCTTTTCTCCAGCAGCCACAGGTGGGTAAGATCTTGTGTCCGTTGCACTGTTACAAGCAATAAGCGGGAGCCTCTATTATGAAGAAACAGGGTAGAGTTGGTGGGACACATGTGTGTGTTCTTTCCTTATGGAAGTCAGGCGCACTATGGTGAGCAAGTGTTGTTTTCACATGATAGATTTAAAAATTCTTTATCCCATAATATATTTTCTCATCTTTGTTTCACTTTCCAGAAGATGCTCAGAGTTGCCTGCAGTGAATACTTGTGGATTGGAAATGTACTGCCTTCCAAGTGAGCTTCCCAAACCTAAGTATTTCTCATGTAAAACCTTCTTGGAGTCCCTATCTCTGATGGATATATATGTGGAAACATAATTACTTGCCTCACTAGACTATAAACTCCAAGAAAGCAGTGACTAGGTCTTATTCATGCCCGTAACTCCAGCATCTAGCCCAGGGCCCTGAGCAAAGCAAATTCTTAATATGGCTTAGGGAAACTGAGCTGTGACGAAGGGAGGGAGGCTGAGTCTGGGGAATAACCACGGGAGGTGAAAGGCCAGGAGCAGTCTGAGAGGGTGCCTGGGTGGGTCATAGAAATAACAGACTCTCTTCACCTAGTTAGCAGAAAGGGGTTTGTGAAAAAGCTCGTATGGCTCACAGAATTGCTGGGAAAGTCAAAGAAACAATATAAAGTGAGCTTCTGGAAATGACTCCCTCAATCACACTGCAGGGTTCCTGCCTTTGGCAAAATCAGGAAGCTGCCACCCCAGCTGTGGTCTCTGAATCCAAGGCAGTTTGACTCAGTTCTATTTGGAGATCTTTGCTTCATCTCTTTTCCCATGCAACTCTGTTCTGAATTTAAGTCTCAGGCCAGGGCATCTGATTAGAGAAACTAAATCACATTCAGAACCTCAGTGAAAAGAAGTTGGGTTAATTGTGTCTTCAGTTTTGCAGCCCCTATCCAGAGCCCCTTAGAGGGGTCTGCACAAACCAGTTCACCACCAGGTCTGCCCTGTGGCTGCTGGGAAGGCTACTAGGATGTGGATGAGGCATCAGAAACTGCACAGCCTTATTCGTTCAGCAAATATTCTCTGAGAATGTAGTGTTTGGGGCGTGCAGTGAAAGAGGTGCAGAGGCCCAGTTCCGGGCCCTGGGGGTATTGTGCAGAGATGTTCAGGACGAAACTCTCAGGCCTGCTTTTGGACAAGACCAGCTCCAGAGGCTGGGTGAGGATGGTGCTGCAGGCAGGTGCATCCCCAGTGCCCATCCATTAGAGGACCTGGGGTACAGGTCCTGGCAATGAATCAGGCTGAGCTACTAGCATGAGATTAACCTTCCAGGCAAAAGCCACTCTTCCAAAGATTCTCAGACCTGGCAGGGCCTTGGAGGTTAGCTGGTCCAACCGTGGTGGTCACACAGGCTTCCTCTTCTCCAGCATCCCTGAAGATCAGCTTTCTCTAGACTCTCGGTTTTATCTTTTAGTTTTTAGGTTCTCATTTTATGGGCCAATATGTGGCAGGTTGCTGCCCAGATGAAATATGTGAACAGGTGTAAGAATGGAAAATTAGGTAACAGCAAGTTTAAAAATGTTAACGAAATCAGGACACAAAGGAAGAGTAAAAGCTCGGTTCTCACTGCAGCTTAACTACCGTGGCAGAGGCTGTGAACACATACATGAGGCTGTGCTCCAGGATCCTCTCTGAAGGGTAGAGGATGGGAAAATCATCATCACAGAAAGAGCTGGAGAGGATACTGCTTAAATCAGAAGAGAATGGATATACATGAGCTTTTTTTGTAGAAACAAGACCTAAATTGCTCCTATTTCATTTATTTTATCTCCTTGTTAACAGTGTGAGGTCTCCTGGCCCAAATCTGAGTCTGCATCCTCTCTCCCTTCTGATGGACTAAGCACTAAGCCTATAGTGGCTGCAGCTTAGGGGTGCTTCCAGCTCTAGGAGCCACCAGCAGTGTGTGAAGGCTTGCCTTCCAGCCTCTCGGGCATTGAAGGTGATGTGAGGACAAGAAAATGGGGCATTTATTGAAGAGCTATGTAGTAGTAAGGAAAACAGATGCATGAGCCCAGTGCTGGAAACTTGAAACACAGGGCTCATCTTGGGGGAAGTGAGGTACCTTAGCACAATCAGGCATAAGGGAGCCTAAGAGGTGCAGGAGGATGTATTATGAATAGGAGGTGTGTTAAGAACCCAGGGCTTTTGGTGGCTCCTCACTCTATCACTAGACCAGTAGGGTACAGTTTCTTTGTTTCTCTTTCTAAGTCTTTGAACCTTTCCAGGTCCCAGCAGGAGATGGCTGGCATCCCTCAGCTGGAATTTTTGAAATAACTGTGAAATGAAGGGATTATTTGTAAGGGTGTGCACAGAGAGAAGGATCCCACAAGGAGATCCTGGAAACTCACAAGGGCAGGAAGCCATTATCACTCCTGGGCTGACAGAAGCAAGGGGAGGAGATGGTGGTCTTGGAGCCTGGATGAGAGTTGCTGCCATTTAAAGATTGTCTGATGGGAAATGTGGCCACAGGGGAAGGCAGGTGTCGACAGTCCTGGAGTGTGGGAAGATCAAATACTGTGACCTTTCTCTCCTCCAGTCTCCAATCTCTTGCCAGTTGCCCCATCGGCTGAACTTCAGCACAGCTGGAAGCCAGAGGGTAAAGCATCCTGGTGATGTACTCATAGAGGTCATCCCCCAGGAGCACAGGCAGAGAAAGGTGGAGAATGGATCAAGGGAGGAAGTGAGGGCAAGTGGAGAATCACCAGCACAGTGTTCTTGCTTCTTCTCTTTCTACCAAGTTCTGGAGGGGAAGAATCAGACTGATCGGTTCATCAGTATTGGCCTTGTTTGGGTAGAGCTTCACTCCATAGATCAGCCTTGGGTTGGCTGCTCTTGAGTATTTCAACCCTTGCTTCCCAACAACTCTGTCCAGAGGAAGGACAGGTCCAGAGGCTCAGAGCATGAGCTTTTCTCTCAGTGGGGAGTGTGAGCAGGGCACTTTCTTTAGGAATCGGCTGCAGTCCACATGCTGTGCCAACTCTGCAGATCCACCAGCAGTGCGTGAGGGCCTGAATTAACAGCCACACAGCCCTCCCAGGTGGACCCAAGTTTGCGTGGTCATGGCTGGCCTCATTTTGAGTTGGTCTGGAAACGTTTCTGGTAACAAACACCAAGCCTGAGCTGGATGGGCTGATTTGGAGTCTGACCCAGAGTAACTAGTCCATGTGTCCTCAGGTCTCAGTAACACACCTCCCTGTCCTTGAGGAGTGTGCCAGTGTGCCGAGGAAGACAGATCATAGACAAGTGCAGTGTGCTAAGTGTTGCAGTAGAGCAATGGGAACCCCGTATCACAGCCCTGCCCAGTCTAGGGATTCGGATGGAGAAAGCTTGTTAGGGTAGGCAATGTTGGGTAGGATCTTGAAAGATGAGTAGGAGATGGCTGATGTATAAAGTCAGGTGGGTCATTCTAGGCAAAGAGAAAAACATGAACGTGGGTGTGGAATAATTGTGCTGATGATGCTGATGATAGTTATAAGAGCTAAATGTCTTGAGTACTTCTCATATGCCAGGCTCGAAGACATAGTGCCATTTAATCCTCATAAAATCCCTGTGAGATGGGGACTATGTTATTTTCATTTAACAAATGAGAAGGCATAAACATAGATTAGTTAATGAACTCAGTGAAGGTCACAGAGCTAGTGAGTGGCAAAGCATGACAAAGAAGGAAAGGGCCTTGATCTTGAACTTTATTTTGTACTCAGTGAGAACTGAAGCACTTTCAGCAAAAGAGTTCTATGATCAGATAAACAATTTGGAGAGATATCTGTGGCTGCAGTGTGGACAATGAATGAGTGGAACAGGACTGGAGGGAGAGATCAGCTACAGGAATGTTATCCTCTCCAGAGCTGGTTCCAGGTGAGAGCTGGTGAGAACTTGCTTCTGATACCCTCGATACTCCTAATTAGCTAAAACCCAGTCCTTCCTCCTAGAATAGATATGCTCTATTGTCCCCTGACTAACCCTGTGTTGGTCCTTTGTGGAAGCCCCTGGGGGGCGAGGGGGAAGGGGTACGGCTCACCAGTCTTGCTGCTGCCTCATGCAGGAAGAGCGTTGGTACACATGGCTCATGTCTGCAACTCACGTCCACATGCATTTTGTTGGAGGGTAGCATCCGCTGGGTTGAACTGTTTAAATAAGATTTTATTTTTAGGTAAACTCTATACCCAACATGGGGTTTGAACTTACAACCTTGTGGTCAAGAGTTGCATGCTCTACTGACTGAACCACCCAGGAACCCCTAGGTTGAACTATTTACTTATTTTTATTTTTTTATTTCTTTAAAAGTTTGTTTGAGAGAGAGAGACAGAGAGAGAGAGAGAGAGAGAGAGAGAGAGAGAACACAGTGGAGGAGGGGCAGAGAGAGAGAGAGGGAGAGAGAGAATCCCAAGCAGGCTCCATGCTATCAGTGCAGAGCCCAAGGCAGGGCTTGAATTCATAAACCATGATATCATGTCCTGAGCCAAAATCACGGGCCAGACACTTAACCAACCAAGCCACACAGGCATCCCTGGGTTGAACCATTTAAAGATCAGAACTTATGTAGGACTCGTTTCCTGGGATCCTCTTCCTTCCAGAACAGCTGGGTTTCTCCTGCTGAGGGAACACTGCAGCCATCTCTCTACCACATATTCTAGACCAGGGGCTGTCTTTCCTGTCCCAATCTGTGAAGCCCAGACCAGTTCTGCCTTGGACAGCCCCGAGGAGCCCCTGGTGCTCTGGTTTCTGTGCCTGCAGGCTCTTTTGTTTGCCTGTGCTCTTTCTGCATTGGTCTGTCCTCCTGGCCTGAGGTGTAAGAGCTGCCCTCCTCATGTGGGCAAACAGGCGAGGAGCAAAGGAGGCCACTCAATTGGCTCTGAACCCACAATCCAGGCTGTGCACACCATGGGACTGAGTCTGCATTGGTGTTCACAGCCTCGTAGTAGTAAAGGATGTGCTTTTGCTGGACCTTGTTCCACACTTAACTTTCCCTCAAGAAACTGGCAAGGGCAGGAAGCCATTATCAGAAGCAAGGAGAGGAGATGGTGGTCTTGGAGCCTGGATGAGAGTTGCTGCCATTTAAAGACAGATAAACTGTGGCCTCAGGGGAAGGCAGATGTGGCCAAACCTGAGGTGCAGGGAGATTAAATACTGCGATCTTTGTCTCCTCCAGTCTCCAATCTCCTGCCCCATTGGCTGAACTTCAATGCTGTTGTCAAGAGGATGAGATATTGTGTCCAACCGTCTGCTTTTCTAGGTCCCTGAAAATGCACACCTTTTCTCATTTAGTCCTTATGATACAATATCTCTGTAACTAAGTATTCTTATTCTCACTCTACAACTGAGAGAACTAAGGCTTAGAGAAGTGAAATAACTTGCTCAAGACCCTATTAACTGTCAGCATTAGGGTCAGAGCTCCACGTGGGATCAGAGGGCCTCTCAGATCCTTTCCACCAGAGGTAGCAAATGAAATGGGTAAAGCCAAATGTTTTCAAGGCGCTGTTTGGGAAGTTATTCCTAACAAGATATTACCCTGGCTGTCCTTTTAAATAATTTTATCTACTTCTGGTAAAAAAAAAAAAAAAAACAGCACAGATTTATCATTCCAACTGCAAGATCTGTTCCCAAATGAAAATAGCCATGACATTTTTTTTAATACAAATATATATGGATCCCTCACGAACTGATATGTTTTGTTTTTTTTTTTTTTAACCAGCCTTCAGATACTAGAGTAAAGTGGTTTTAGGAAAATTGTTTTTGGCAACACTTGCTTTTGAAATAAATGCATTATTGTGATTTAAAAACTGCTTTTGATAACATTTCTTAGTCAAAGCAAAGATTCACTTATGGAATTCTCCTGCAGAGGTGTTAGATATTTTTGCAGCCTCCCAGAGTATACCAGACTACAGTCTCCATGGATCTCCCAGCTAGAGTGTAAATAAAAAAGTAAAAATAATTTCACTCTCTCAATAAAACAATTATTTACATTTTGGCGTATTTATTTAGTCTTTTTTCTTATGAGTTCTTTTCTTTAAAACATAGTTGCAATAAATAACAGTGTACATCTAACTTTATAGCTTATGTTTTAAAAAAACTCAATATTACCTTTATTAACTGTTTAGTGTAAGTTGTACATTATTGCCATTTTCTAATGCGGGCACAAAGACTTTTAACCACTATATTAGACAATGTAGATTGAGTTTTTACGTTTATTTTATTTATTTTGAGAGAGAGCATGCACGTGTGTGCGCCTGAATAGGGGGAAGGGCACAGAGAGAGACAGGATCCCAAGCGGCCTCCATGCTCTGTAAGCACAGAGCCCAAGATGGGGCTCAATTCCGTGACCTGAGCCTAAACCAAGAGTTGGACGCTTAACTGACTGAGCCCCCCAGGTGCCCATGTAGACTGACGTTTTAAAACCAATCTCTTATTGTTGAACATTTGAGGCTTTTATAAGCAATATAAAATATTTTCAGTTTTTAAGACTGAGTTCCAGAATTGGCTTTACTGGATAAGAGCATATATGTTATTGCTTGTTTTATATATTGTCAACTTGTTTTATAAACAAATGTATAAATTTATCCTGGTATTTGTCCTTTTCAACACATCAGTTTCCCTACACCCTTAGTAGCACTGAATGTTATTGTGACAAAAAATTCTTTTCTTTACTAATTTCACATACAGGGTGGTACCTTATAATTATATTTAGTCTTTATTTTTTAATATTAATGAGGTTATTTCTCGAGATGCTTGTTCACTAGTTGTAAATCCTCTTATATGAATTGTGGCCTCATATCTTTTGTCCAGTTATCAATTGGGCTCTTAAATTTTTAAAAGTTATATACTGCAGTGTATGGTATAGATTTTTTGGGGGGGCATTTATATACTAGAGCAAGAGTAATCCTTCCTCTAACATATACTATGAATATTTTTTCATAATCTGTCATTTGTTTCTATGTTGACTCTTTAGTATATGTATACTTTAATATGTATACTTTAAGAGAAATAGAGCCCATAGAACTCCCTTATGACCCAGCAATAGCACTGCTAGGGATTTACCCAAGGGATACAGAAGTGCTGATGCATAGGGGCACATGTACCCCAATGTTCATAGCGGCACTGTCAACAATAGCCAAAACATGGAAAGAGCCTCAGTGTCCATCACCTGATGAGTGGATCAAGAAGATGTGGTATATATATATATATACAATGGAGTACTACATGCAATGAGAAAGAATGAAATCTGGCCATTTGTAGCAAAGTGGCTGGACCTCGAGGGTGTCATGCTAAGCGAAATAAGTCAGGCAGAGAAGGACAGATACCATATGTTTGCACTCATAGGTCTAACAGGAGAACAGGAGAAACCTAATGGAGGACCAGGGGGAGGGGAAGAGGGAAAGAGAGTTGGGGAGAGAGAGGGACACAAAACTTGAGAGACTATTGAATACTGAAAATGAACTGAGGGTTGAAGGGGAAGG